>VWZZ01006565.1:698651-760599 GCA_013399095.1 Psophia crepitans | reverse complement strand
GAAGGAATTTGGTGCAATTGATATCATTCCATAGTTGTTGTGTCTTTGTCCTATTTCTTTCAGCAGATCGGTGTGCCACTCTGAGCTTTTCAAATAGAGCAGGACAGCAGAACATAGAGAGAAATAGGAGGGAAATTCAGGGGGAAAAATGTCCCAAAAGAAGCTACTGCTTTTCCCCAAATCTAAAAGGCTGGAAGGGATGAAAATGCTGAATGCAGTTTACGTGGCTAGAGGATAAGGAAGGATGCATGCACACAAGCTGAATGCGTGCTGGGGAATGGCCTACAAAGCAGGCCACAAAAAGGATGCTGAGAGCAGTAACATAAAATTAAGAAAAGGAGAAACTGTAGACTGGAAAGAACTGAAATTGTCCTGGTGAGAGATCTTTAACAAGCTGTGGGTAATTTCCTCGAGGGAAGTGATAGGCTTTCCATTGCTGGGTTGTTTAAAAAGTAAACTGGATGAAGCAGTAAGAAATATACTCTAAGGACTAATCTTCTGTCAGCCTGATGGATTAATGACCTAATTGGTCCTTTGGTTTCCTTCTGTCTCTCATGCCTACTGTTCTGTGAGCAGCAGCTTCTGGTCACTAGGAATAAGACTAGGTGAAAGGAGTAGTGTTAGTGTAAATACTCACTGACACTGTTTCCCTCAGCATTATCCCAGAGAAACTGGCTGCTCATCGCTTGGACAGGTGTACTCTGCTGGGTAAAAAAACTGTCTGGATGGCCGGGCCCAAAGAGTTATCATGAATGGTGTTAAATCCAGTTGGCAGCCAGTCACAAGTGGTGTTCCCCAGGGCTCAGTACTGGGGCCCGTTCTCTTTAATATCAATGATCTGGATGAGGGCATCTAGTGAACCCTCAGTATGTTTGTAGGTGACACCAAATTGTGCAGGAGTGTTGATCCTCTTGAGGGTAGAAAGGCTCTACAGAGGGATCTGGCCAAGGCCAACTGTATGAGGTTCAACAAGGCTCAGCGCCAGGTCCTGTACTTGGGTCACAATAACCCCAGGCAATGCTACAGGCTTGTGGAAGAGTGGCTGGAAAGCTGCCCAGTGGAAAAAGACCTGGAGGTGTTGGTCAACGGCTGGCTGAACATGGGCCAGCAGTATGCCCGGGTGGCCAAGAAGGCCAACAGCATCCTGGCTTGTATCAGGAATAGTGTGGCCAGCAGGACTAGGGAAGTGATCATTCCTTTATACTTGGCACTGGTGGGGCTGCACCTCAAGTACTGTGTTCAGTTTTGGGCCCCTCATGACAAGACAGACTTTGAGGTGCTGGAGCCTGTTTGGAGAAGGGCAATGACGCTGGTGAAGGGTCTGGAGCATAAGTCTGCTGAGGAGTGGCTGAGGCAACTGGGATTGCTTAGTCTGGAGAAGAGGAGGCTGAGGGGAGACCTTATTGCTCTCTACAACTACCTGAAGGAAGATTATGGTGAGGTGAGTGTTGGTCTCTTCTCCCAAGCTACAAGTGATAGGATAAGAGGAAAGAGCATCAAATTGCTCCGGGGAGACTTAGGTTGGATATTAGGAAAAAATTCTTCACTGAAAGGGTGGTCAGACATTGGAATAGGATTCAAAAAGAGGTCGTGGAGTCACCACCCCTGGAGGTGTTCAAAAAGCATGTAGACACGGCACTTTGGGACATGGTCTATTAGACATGGTGACATTGGGTTGATGGTTGGACTTGATGATCCTAGAGGTCTTTTCCAACCTTAAAGATTCTATGATTCTAAAACAAATGGAAAGCTTTGTGATCCCCCTTCTTGCTTCCTCACATACTTTCCATCTATGGAGTTTCCTGTGCTGCTTTACTTCCCAAATGTTCCACCTAGGAACAGGCACATGATCATGGAAAGAGGAAGAGCGTGGTGGCTGTCTTTTGTTATTTTTGGTGCCTGGAAAATACTTTCCATGCATTGGAGGAACCTTCAGGATGCTCAAGAGAACAGAACCTGCCCTGCACTGAAAGAACATCAAGGTGGTTGGAGGTAAACACAGCAAGATACAAATGTAGCTGGATCTTGCACCATCTCTTTTCATTCTAGTAGTGATAAAGGGCATCCCTTTTTCTTCCCGTTCTCATTGACTGTTTACACTCCCCTTTTCCCCTTTGGTACCATTTAGGGTATACAGATCATAGCTATATCTACTGTGCTGCTATACTCAGGATTTCAAGTGCTGTGAAAACTGTCTTGCTGTAGTTTCCTTGTCATGCCTTTCCCCTTGTACATCTGCTGGTAAGGCAGCCTGGCAATAGATAAAACTTTAAATACTTTAGACGTGCATTTGTATTTGAAGAAGGAAATAAAATATGCAGGACTCATTCTAATTCAGAGTCACAGACTGGTTTGAGATTACCTTCTTGCAATCAAAAATTTGACTTTTTAGAACAGTTTTAATGGCTGTAGGTTTTATTCATGCTTAAATGGTGGGGTTCCCAGGGCATTCAAGGAAAACTTCCTCAAGTGATAGAGGTGATCTCTGGATTTTCATGATTTCTTTTCAGTTTTCAGACCTGGTCCCTGTGAACTGCTGAGCATCTTCAGTCCCTCTGGCCTTGGGTGAGGTTATGTAGACTGAGCCTTAGATGGAATTGGTCCCAGTATTTTCTGTGTGCCTGAATTCAGCTCAGCCCTAGTCTTTTTCTTATCTGATTTTTAATGGCTTCTCTTCTCAAATTACTTACATGTGTCTGTTCCCTTGGAATGTCTTAGCAGATTGTACTTAATGCTTTTAACTTGGCCAGCACAACCTTGGTAAATGTCACTTGAAGCTGCAGCTCCTGTGAACTCCCCTTATGTTTTACCTTTCATTATTTCAGTGCTTATATGTTCTGTTCAGTATTACTTAGCTGTAAAATTACCAAAAGGAAATGGCATTGAAGTAAGACCACTGATCTTCTGTCTATAGTTCAGGCTAAACTTAAGTTCATTGACATGTAGAGCACAAACTTCATGCTGAAACAAGATTTCTTGTTGAGTGCAATACAGGATTTATAAATATATGGGAAGAGATGTGATTGCACATGTGTCTTGGAGTCCTTTGAGAGAAGCAGTAGTGGGGTTTTTAGCTAGTAAAGGTCAGTGATGGAGGGAAATGAAAACGGTGAATGAGTGACCTGTTAATATCAAATGCTTGAAGATTAGAAAAATGTCTTCTGAAGAAAAAGGACTAGAGTCACTTGGAGGTGAATGGTACATTGTCCTGGCTGTGGGCAGCAGCCCAGTCTTTGTTACCTGGAAGTAACTAGGAGGGAAATTGAGGAAAGAGGTCCTGGTGAAGCATGAAAAAAGTTACTTTAACAAACCTGGAAAGGTTCTGAACACCCAGTTATTCAGTGTCTGTATGCAGTCTTTTCTCTAGCTGCTAAAACTGAGGAAAAAAAAATAGGAAGGCTTTCAACAGATATTCACTGGAAATGAGAAGGGAAATATCCACTGTGCTGTGTGTGTTTCCCTTGGCCACGTCCACTTACTGAACGCCCTTAGAATAGCAGCTCTGCTACTGAGCCAAAGCAAATTCTGCACCGTGTTGGTTAGTTATGTGTGCCCTGTGGACAGAGAACAAAAGTGCTAATGCACGACTTGTGTATCAAACCAGCACAGTAACATTAACTAGCTAAGCTGCACGATGTGCCTGTTGAATAGAGACTGCTTCTCCGTAGGCTAAAGTGCCTCTCACCCTGACCCATCTGCTTTGCTGAGGTTTTTCTAGCTGTTCTTCCCCCCTCCTTTGGAGGTGAAAGCATCCTCTGTGATGCTGCTGTGATGCTTGAGCACAAGGAAGGAAAACTCTGTGCTCAGCCACTGTACAACAATTAGGATGCAACATTATTAATCATGAGTGTCACCAAGCTGAACGTACCTGCTGAACTGGAGGATACAGGGAGGTAACAGAAAGGGTCTCTCTAAGCAGGTTTATTGCAGTCAGTTCTTCCCTGATGTGAATATATTGATTTTGACAGTTAATATTTTCTTTCAGGACCTCATAGCAGGTTTGCGTTTCTCCCTTCTGGATTCTACGAAGGCCTGAGCCTCAATGGGGAAAGGAGGCTAAATAGGCTTACAGATCTGATTTAGCCTAAGAGGGAGGAGACACTCTGACTTGGAAGTCAGATCACTTTCCTTCTCCTGGCTTTTGCATTTTGGTGCTGTCGGCAGCAGCCAAATGCTAATTATTGTACACTGGAGCTGGACCGTGTTCTGAGCTTGTCTACAGCTCCTGGATCTGCGTGCCATGGAAATGCTTCTAGGGCATGGCCAGCTATAGGCTGTGTCTTCAAGTTGAGTAGGCTTGTGGTGCAGGGACAATAGTGTATGAGATGCAAGTAAATGATACAACTACCATATGGATAATGTCTATTTATTAATAACGCCTATTCTCTGACTGCTGTTTGGCAAACACAACAGCTGGACTGCCATATAAAGAAATTCAGATGACTTCTAGGAATGGAGACATTCTCTTGCTCTGTGAACTTTTTGTAGAAGGCTCATTACCAGCAAGGGTATTTCATTTTCTGCAGATCCTTATCTCCTATGGTTTTGTTTCTGTTGATTTATAGTGTGAGGCTTAGGAAGGCCATGTGTAACACAGCACATGGTTGTCGCCTCTACCTTGCTGGCAAGCTGTGGCAACAGGATGAAAATCAGGAATGATCTTCTCTATTGATTTAACATAACTGCTCTTTAGCAGAGAGCACAGTTAAATGCTCTTCCTGGCTGCAAGGTTCTACCACCCCTTAACATGGGTGATAGTCAATCAGAATAGCATTGTTAGTTGTCAGGGTGCTTCCTCTCTTGAACCTGTGCTGTTGTGCCATGTTTTAAAAAGTGCAAAGGTTTATTTTTTTAGTGTCCCTGGTACTGTGATGGCTCAGCTGGAAATCCTGGCTTTGGGAGTTAGTCAACCTGTAAATGGAGAGATTGCAGGAGAAGGGAACAGCTACAAAATAGTTTCCTCTCTTTGTGGTATAAGGGTGTTCTCTACTGTGCTGACTTGTTCCCAGCTGAGCTGAAATGGGACAGCATTGCACACAGCTTCCTGATCAAGCAGATCTCTGTATCAGTCAGTGTTGGGATGCTATGTATTGGAGATCCTCAGTTTTATTTCCTAATACCCTTGTTATGGCTGTCCCTGCAAAAATAAAGAGCTGTGGTGCGTTTGGAACAGGCACGGTGCTTTTCATGGTCTTAAATGTCCCTATTAAAACAAAAAAAAGGCCATATTGAAAATCAATTTTCTCCTTGCAGGTCTTGAGCAATTTTGTAAGATATAATAAGATGAGCAATCTGGTTCTGGCAGTGAAAAGAACAGATGCCAAGCTATAATTTCCCTTACCAGAAAATGCTGCGGAGTGACTTTGTGTTGCGGAAAGAAGAATGTGTTATTAATAGAGGACAGTTAAAACTTGGAGTCCTGTGAGCACATGCTTCATCTGGTCTGTGCCATATGGAGGATGGTAGGTAGGGACACATCCTGGTCAGCCAGGAGAGAGGTGACAAGGTCTTGGAACAGAAGATATTCTTTACCTCAACTGACCAGTGGAAAATGTCAGGTTACACATCCCATAACACTAAGGGGTTGTGTTTCTGACTGTAGGAACTCTTGCTTGTATCTTTTTGCAGGGCCAGCCTCCGTGGAAGATGACAAATCAAAGCTGGTATTGCACATTTGCACGGAGCTGGTAGCTGTGGGGCCCTGACCCAGGACCTTTGCATACTTCTCAGCTGAACAGATTCAAGAACCTAGGGGGGAAAAAAATATCTTTTAACAGTGCTGAAACTTGGCTGTGTGAATATATTCCTTTTCTGATCTTTAGAAATATCCTGGATCTGTCACCACCACCTCCTTGTCAAGGTGAGACACCAGTCAGTTTCTAGAACAATACGACACCCCTGCCCACTTACTCTGCAGATATAGATGTGCATCACTTAAAGCAGGTGCTGGCTGGTGAAGGGTAACAGAGGTAAGTTTACACCTGAGTTTACTGCATTTTTATACCCCTGGTCAAGCAAGGCTTAACTCATCTAAACAGTCTTCAACTTGTTCCCTATTCCGGCCAGCTCTCATCTCCTTATTAGAATCGTGTTAAGTATTGGGTCACAACTAAACTCTTCTGGAGGCTGTGACAAAGACAATATTGCATTCCGAGCATCATCAGATTTGTTCTTCCCTATTAACTGATGGGCTTAACCTTTTCTTTGCTCTACTCTTACTTTTAATGTATTTATAGAGCCTTCTTTGTTGCCTTTATGTCCTTGTTAGTTGTAATTCATCTTACGCCTTAGCCTTTCTGATTTATCCCTGCATGCTTATGCTATTACTTTATATTCTTTCTTAGTTGCCTGTCCTTGTTCCCACTTTTTATACAGTTGCTTTTTGATTGTTCGGTCTTTAAAGTGCTCCTAATGTAACCGTATTGGTTTCAAGCTATGTTCACTATCTTTCCTCTGTACTGGGATAGACTGCTATTGTGCTTTTGATACAGTCCTTTCAGCGCTACCAGATCTCCTGAATTCCTCTCTATCTTAGATTATCTTCCCAAGGTACCATGCCTCACAGTTTAGAATGTGTTGTTGCCTTTTTCTTTTTTTTTTTTTTTTTTTTTAAGTCCATTGTCCTCATTTTCTTCATCTCCTTTCCCTTCCTCTGCAGTCTCATGATCACTTCCAGCTGCATTGCCTTCCACCTTTGAGTCCTTAAAAGTTTCTCCTTATTGGAATCAAATCTAAAATGCCCATCTACTTCCTACAGTTTTCTTCACCTTTTGAAACAAAGACTTGTCACCATCACAAAGAACTTAGGCTCTCTGTGTCCTGCTGTGCTGTTTCGAGTAACAAAAATTCTCAAAGAAAGGTGATATTTCTGTTATTTACCCAGAAGATACTCATCCACTTGCTTTTCCTTGGCTTAAACCTTCCTCCTGATTTTCTCTAGAGCAAGAGATCTGGAATAGGCTCTGACATTTCTCCTGTTTCTGAGCTTCAAGCAAGCACACCTTCCATCAAGTGCAGTATCCCCTCCTTTTTTCTATGTTGTTATTCCTTTGAATATGTGTACATATAGCTTTCCCTGTATCTTTTCCTGTGTGGCCTCATTTCTAATAACATCACTTGAAGTATGGAAAGGCCCCAAAAGCAGAATAGGATCCTTTATAATCTATTCCAGAAATTGCTTTTCCTTCACAGTGAGATTTGAGTTACTGTGAAACATCTCTACTCATTATTGGGAACCAATACAAAAGCTAGTAAACTAATGCTGGCCTATTACAGCTTTGCTTTATGCTCTCTTCCCCTCTTCTCCTTAACATGCTGTGTCAAAGGACGTATTTACTACGCAGTTTGAGGCTTCTGATACTGCTTGTTTCTCCAGAGCAGAGCTACCTGGTCAGATAAATTCTGGATTCAAGAGACTTCATCAATTCTCATTTGTTTCTTCCTGTTACAGTTACTACAGTTTGGGTCTCTCCTGGCTTTCTGTGAAAAAAGTCAGTCTGTTTCCCAAAGAAGGCATGTTTGCAAGCTCGGCTGGTCTCAAGAGATGATGATTGGTGTCACTGGTTTAGCAGCAGGAACAGATAAGGGTGGATGTGAAGAGGCAAGCATTTTCAGTAGAACTGCGTGCACAGTTAAATGAAGGAAACAATACAGATGCAGAACAATAATAATTTTTATTGGATCTAAACCCTCCTGCACTATTTGATATATTCATAAGTGCTATCCACCAGCACCAGTGCTATCCACCTACCCATTAGCTAGGTATTTACATGTATAAGACCCAAGAGTGTTCATGCAACATCTGGAACTTTTACCACCAGAGCAGAAACATCTGCTGTTCCTTTCTTCGGTAGCAACAATAAGTGATTATTCTGGACCAGTGACAAAGGGTGGCATGATGCACACCTTACTAATGAGGCAAATATCTTAAAATAGGAGGAAAGAGATGCTTAAAAGCTCCTTATTGCCCTGTGCTTAGGTCTGAATGCTGATGTGGTACTTCACTTTTCAGTGAATCAATTTTCAAAATGCTCCTAGTGATAGGAAGGGATTCACAACATGGTTCAGGCTCATGTCTGGGAGGTTTACATGTTGAGTTTCATTTGTTTCTGGTTCCCCTTCAGTGTTGCATCAACTTGTAAGTAATTTGCCAGAAAGTGAAGAAGAGAAAATGTTTTTCCAGTCTCTGCTCCAAATAATAGAATTTACAGATCTGCCCTGTTAGTAAAAAAATTATATTTCTAGGTATTTAAACATTTTGCATATTTCATAGTCTTAGCTGCAATGTAAAGCCATAAACACACATTGTTCCAGTGCTATTTATTACAGTGCCTTTTAAACAGCAGAACATTTAATTCAGTGTTTTGCTCATTTTAGACAATCTCAAAAAGAATCCTCTTTCATAGGTCGTGTATTATGGTTCCTTGCTATCTAATTGTGAGTCATAAAGCACCCAGAATGAGTTGGTTATGTAAGTATTTTGGCTTTTGTTTCATTTGGCAAAAGTTTAAAAAAAAATAATCAGATGCACAGAAAAGTTTTCAAATTAGGAATACTAATAGGTTCAAAAGTCAGTAACAAGAAAGTTGGGGTGTGTTATCTATTTTTGATCTCATTACTCTTGAAAAACACTTTAAATTCTTAAGCTGTATTAACTCCTCATATTAGATACTGCTGCAGTCTTGCTGAGTTAGGATGGTTTCCAGAAGGTTGTTTGCCTCAAGTGAAAAAGAAATGCTTCCATCATAAAAAGCTTAGCAGATCATTTGCCATTCATGTAGGTTCACTGATTCAGCTGGTGCAGATCACAGATGGGCCAATGGTTTGAATGCCAGCTGGGATAAGAGTGATAGGTTCAAGTTTCTACTCTGCTCTAGAGTTAATCCATTACCAAAATCAGAGGTGTTCAGTAGTGTAACTGAAGAGGGGTTTGATTTGAATACCACAGTCTCTGAAGTCGCCACTTGTTAAAGGTGTATATAAATACCTCTTTCCTAGTGTTTAGAAGCTGGAAACTTTGAAGGTTCTTTTAGTAATAAGTAGCTGGGACAGAGCTTGTCTACAGAAGTAAACTCAGGGGAGGTACAGGGTATCAACTAATGGAATAAATTAGCTTCCTAAGCTCACATGAATGTCCCTATCCAGAAATAAAGTGGCATCAGATTAGAGGAATGAGTGGCAGGGCTTGAAAAACTTCCAGAATAATGATGTCCATTTGGGAGTTTAGAGAACCTTAATTTGTGTGTGCTGCCTCCATGCCACTGACTGATTCACCTCATCTTTTCTGAGCATTCCCATGATGAAATGGGCCACAGTCAAGTCCCATACTCAATTATCTGACCGTAATCCTAAGGCTTAAGTTTCCCTTGCAAACACCGATGGCAACAAATTCAAAACCTGTTCTCCACAACTCTAACCGTTATCAATATTTGTCCTCTCTGGCAGTGTTCCTGCCTGAAGTCTCGTTCCCTCCAGCTGTGCTGAGTTAAGAAGAACTCATTGCATCTCACCACATCTGTATGTCTATGCCACACTGACATACTTTGAGCCTCATGCCCTCACAGGGGTTCCCTAGGCTGAGAACTGCAGCAGTGGGTTGCAGAGATACTGAAGTGCAATGCACGTGTGTTGGCCTGTTCCCAGGGGAAAAATAACAGTGCGTTAGTCTTCATATTGCCTTTTGCGCACCTGGTAATTTTTAACCTGCACATGGAAACAAAAGCTGCCTTCACACATGTTCTGAACAACCTGAGGTCAGCGTTCGGCTCTGAAGGAAATAATTTATAGCATTAACAAAGAATTCTTAGGGAGGCCTATATCATCGCATGAAGTATACGTCTGCTTCTGTGTGCAACAAGATAACAACCAGCCACCCAGGGATCTTTAACCTCTAGAGCTGACAGCGTGAGGATGAAAATGGGAAAGCCTTCTTGTTTGAGCAGGGGGATCAGAGGAGGCTTGTGTAATTACTAGCCATTAAATAAAGTACGCTCCTACGTCTTCAAATGCCAAGGCACATGTATAATTAGCCGATAAACTGCAAATGAATAATTATCCAGCAGCAAAAGCCAGAGGAGTGGAGGGATGCTGTTTACCTCCTTTCCCTTCTTGCAGGGAAGAGTGCTATATAAATTGCTTATTTTAGTGAGAAGTTGGTTATTTGATGTTAAATGGCACAATGACTGTCTGAACTGGGAGACAGCGTTTCACAGCTGGCCCCAGGATCTGCTCTTTCAGGAACTGCTAGTGAGGTTTATATAGCTTGGAAATGGATGGTGGTTGTAACTTCAGCTTTCTCGTGTGGGCTGCGTTTGCACACAGGCGGTCCGAGGGATCTGAAACAGAAGCTGCTGTTGAGCTACCTGCTAGTCACCCCGTCCAGGGAGGTTAGCAGCCTGGGGATGGGTGTTTGCAGGGGTGGAGATCAGCTCCGGGTCTGCAGGATGGAGGTTGGATTTTCAGCTGCTTTGTGTTGTTGATGTGAGGATTGCTCCCACATGCTGATTTACATTGCCTGTGATGCAGCTGGGAGGTATGGGTCCTCACTCGTGTCACTGTGCTGAGTCACTTCAGCTGAGCTGCAGGAACTGTCCCTGACTGCTGGGTCAAAAGAAAAATAATGTAGTTCACTTTAATCTCCTTTCCTGTCAGTCTAAACTGTCCTAGGTAATCTCAACCTTTCTGTGATGTAAGAGTGTTTCCATGGATGTTTACAGTACCTCAGATATATCATCAATTAGATGCCTGTATAAGCCTTTCCTATCTCTATAATTACTGAATCTCTAAAAATAGTTTCCCTCTAAACACATCGATGTTTCTAGATTTGGCAAAAGTGGGAATGAAACAAATAGAATCAGGCACAAGGAACTGAAATCAGATTTTCTCCCAAATCAAGGAATATAGATAGAAAGGTATTGAACGTCCTGAGTACTTCCAAACCTCAACAGGTTTAATAATGTCTGTGGCTAACCATCTGAAGCGTGCTTATTGTTTTGTGTTCAAGGAGCAGGCTGTTGAATGGAATTACATGTTTGCTTGCAGTATGTTACTCAGCCTTTAGATGTTTCCTGCTGCTGAAAACAGTTTGGAAAGGGCACTCCATGGTTAAGGAGAAAAGGAAAGTTAGAGTGTAAGTTTTTGTTACCTTTAATGGGTGGCATTGAATGTTGTGGGTTTTTTGAGGAAATCTCTAATTCCATATACCATGGCAGCTAACAAGGGTGGGTAGTGATGCTTATAGTTTCCAAATCAGTTCACCCATTTCTTCCTAAAGCAGCTTTTCTGAATTTTGAAGCTTACAATTAAGTCTAAATATAACACTTCAGTAAAAATATGTATGTATTTCTAAAGTTTAAACATGAAGTGATTCATGATTATAGAATAGCAAAGATAGTTTTTAACATTAGATTAATTTATGCTCTAGAAGAAATAGTATTGACATGCTGGAAGTGACTTTAATATTTGTCTCTTTAATAAGTATGTACATAAAAATTATTTCATATGCATAAGCTTTTCCTCTGAAATAATCCCACAGCATTGCGCAGATGGATGTACTAACTAGAGACAGTGAAAAATCAAACATTAAAGTGCTAAGTTTCAGAAGACTTTGCAGATTTAAAACAATTGCTGGAGCAATCTTTTTTCTTTATTTTAAATTGTCTTTTATTTTCCTGTCTATCTGGTTTGCAAAAACTATTCCCACCAAAAATACATTTTTTTTCTACAAATTTTTTTTGACACTGCTGTGTTTGAATTTTATTTTCAGAAATACACCCAACATGAGCTAATGTAAATCTGATAATGCTGAGGATGTCAGCAGCCGAACAATGAGTGACTCCATCACACAGATTTAATTCTGGGAACCAAGGCTATGAAATAACAAGTCAAAATTGGATGAAATTTAGGAGACCTGTGGTTTGGAGGTTTGAAATCTGTTTGGGAGAAGAAGGTTTAAGCCCTGCTTCTTTCAGTCAGTGCACTGCTGTCTTCATTATCAGGATTAATGACTTTTAGCTCTCAATCAGAGGGCAATGTCTCCAGTGCAATTGATTTCTCCTACTGTATAGTTGGTTTAGAAGCCATTAAATTACCTTAGAATTTCCAGTGTTGCTAGAAGCAGCTATGATTGAAGTTGGTAGATAGTTTCTTGTTGGAGTTGATGAGAGAGTTTCCTCATCCCACTACATTTTTAGAAAATTCAAAAGCTTTCTGCTTTAAGAGCTTTCTGGATCTTTTGGTGACCCTTTTCTGCAACAGAACGACCAGTGTAAGCTAGTGGAAAGAGGTGTGTGTAATGGGCATCTGAGAAAATTCCCCCCTGCAAATCATTGCAGAATATGTGACCAAAGCCCATGAAGCTTTAGGTCAAAGGATTCAGCTGCCACAAGGATATCAGCTTCAGTGTCCCCTATATATGATCCACTTGTGAGAACATAGTTTGCATATGTCTGCTTCTCAGACTCTTTTCTTTGTATGAAGAATTAGGCAATCCCTATGCTGATTCTACAGGACAGAATTTGGAGTATTTACCTGCAACAAAGACAGAAAAGGTGTGGGTCTGAAACAAACAGAAGAGACTTCAGCACAAATTTCCCACATACTCTGTCACTGTAGGTTAGGGGTGTGTTGGGTTGTGTACACATGTGTGTCTAGATACTGACCAGAAATCCTAGCCTTGTCAAGTTTCTTCTGAAAAGACAAAATGTTTGAACTGACTGTTTTTTGTGAAATACAGGTTTTCACTCAAAAATTCCTGCCTTTCTTGAGTTTTAACCCTGCTTAGCTTGGGAGATCCAATTTGATCAAAGAATGTATCAGTATGACTGCAAGCGCAATATACTCTGTGGCAAACCTTAAAGTGTACAAAAGAAAGGGAAATGAAATTAATTTTCTTCTCGGTAGGCTTCCTGGAACACTTTAGTATGTAAAACACAACGTTGTTCATAGTCATTTCTTATCTTCAGGGTGCCAGCTCTGAAATTCTGGAGACCTTCAGAGATACCACAGAGCAGTGTTTGATAAGAGACACCTCCTTAAAATTTTAGCTTGGACTACTCCTACTTCTCATTTCTATTATCAAGTAAAATAAAAGGAAGGGGGAAAATCCAAGTAGTTAATTCACTGGGACCAGAGAGATGGTAATAGGAGAAAGCTTTACTGTGAAGCCTTTTGCAACTTTTTGAACTGTGCCCAATTAGAATGGAGAATACTTGGTCTTACTCAAAAGTAGCTAAATTAATTTTCCCTCTATGCTTTCAGTATGGAAGAAGCCATTTGGCTTACAGAGAGCAAGGATGATAGAACTAAGACCACAGTACACTGAACAATTTCACAAATTAAGGATTATGTTCTTAGATGGTACAAAATGGCATTGTCCACTTTGTATCCACAGCACTGCAGTGAGAATTGGCTGTCTGTTACCCTTCTCAGGCATTTGTTCAGTGCCAAATCTGTCTATTTATATGGGGAAGTTAGGAATGGTAAAAGAGAAGTTTCTAATGAACCACACTGGAAAAAAAACAAGAAGAAATGTTTATCATGAGCAGAGGAATCTTGCACTCTTTCATATGAAGTTTCCAATATCAGTTGAACCTCTGAGTCTTTATGAACCCCTGGAACTATAAAAGAGGGTGGAGTAAGGGACTTCTCCAAGGTCATGAACTGAATGCACTAAATTCTGACTTAACTGTGAAGAAAGCTCTGATTTCAAGATGCCACTCTTCACTGGAAGTACAAAGGGTTGGAAATCTTACAGGAGGGACAGTTCCTTAAAGGGCTCTGATCTAAATTTTCACTTCCAAAAACTTTGAAAGAAGACCTGGTTTTAAACATTTTGAAGGATGTGATTTTTAACACACTTAAGAGAAATTAACATCTATTTGGATTTGTTTAGATTGAAGTAGTCATTCCTGAGAGTATAGATGAGGGTAGATTAGACAAGGTCTTTTACTGGATGTATCTTCTGTAAATCTTTGGTTATTTCTCATTTCATACTGTATCCTGGGAAGTGAAAATACTGGAATATTTGGATCTTCTCCTCAGTGATGTTTTACTCACTTGTGTTATGGCAAGGTTGGTACTAAGAGACACGTTGCTGGAACATGTTACATTGAGGTGTTAATCAGCTGACCTCTACAGAAGGCACGGTACGTGTTACTGATATACACAGCTGAAGTTATGCTTAAGTTTTTATTTGATTTATTAAGTCTCAATTTTAGAGGGACCTAAACAGACTTCAAATGATAATTTTAATTACACAAGCAGAGATTAAACTGTTTATTTAAAGAGTAGCTGAATTAACTCATCCTACTTCTCACAGATGCTTGATATTTTCTGTCAGCTAGTAGCTAATAGCTTTGACTATACTAGAAAACTATTGTTGATTCACTTCCTGAGTTTTTTCTTATCAGAGAGTTCTGAATATATATATGGAAGACTTCATGTTTAGGAAAGTTTGCTTTAAAAAAATCACACAGTTTGATTTGCCCTTGCCTTAAGGACTTGCAGGCCTCATTTTCAGCCCAGGCCTCCTAAGATCATGGAGTGTATGAGATTTACTCTTAGTCACAAAAAGGGATTTAAAAATTAAGTTCGGACTGTATTCTCTGAAGTCAATGAAAAGCTTAATGGGCCTTTTAGGATTTCCCTCTAAGATCGTGACACCATTGCATAAACAAAGTGGCAAGACCACCAGTTACTTGACGGATACTGTGAGCTGCATCACATCAACGTGATTGTTTCTTTGGTGTTATGCAGAAGGGAGAAACAGTGTAAATGGTTTGGCCACTGGTTTTCTGCATGATGTTGGTGTAGTCATTTAAGCTTTCAGTCTGTAATCTTCTAGCATGTGGAGAATTGAAATCACCTCTTGAGTCTCAGCTCTTTGCCTAGAAAACAGAGGTTTGGGTTCAGATCTTGACTACATTTGTGAATGTTCCATACTGCTTCCTGTGTAATTGTCTTGAAGCAAAGAGGTTTCATCTGTTGGTAGATTACCTTCCTACCTCAAAATGGTGGACAGAAAATTATCACAGAACAAGCTCTGTCAGTTCTGGTCTCTTCATGGTGAAACTTCATTCAGGACAATGACAAACTTCCAGCTTTCAGCTACAGAGAGTCATACTCTAGCTGAATTGTAGCAAGCAATAGCATTGCCTGGGCAGTAAAGAAAGAAGGATGTGGAAATTTTGGTGTTACCGGTGTGTATTGAGTAATGCATTGACTCTGTCCTTAAAAGGAAGCACTTCAGAGTTTGACTTAGGGGAAGGTGTAAATAATTGCAAGAGGATGATGTCCCTCCAAGACAGATTCAAGAATGCTTGGCAGCCATGGGCATGCTGAGTGGGAGGGTAAACAGCTTACAGCCAAGAGTTGGGGCACTAATGAGTATTGTATGTGTGGAGATGCCAACAACAGGACTCCAGAAGTTGATGGGGGCAGAGTCTCCTTTTTTTGTAGGTAATGTTCTACAAGTTTTTGTAGATCAAGTAACACTTAAATCAGTAGTGAGAGCAGGACTGGGTTCTAAACATCCAGCCTCCTACGGACCCCAAACTATGAAGAGCGAAGAAGAGGTTTCATCTTGGTCTGAAGTCACTCTAGCTTTGTGCCACAGCCAGCTCCCCTGGTTTCCATTGTGTTTCTTGTTGATCTGGTCATACTCCACTTCAGAGGCTTCAGGTCTCTTAATTTCATTTTCTGATTGGAAGAAAATCACATATTGTTATTTTGTTCCTCATTCCCTTATCTGTCTAGCTGTAGGGACATTAAGGCAAGCCTTAATTGAGGTCATCTTATGATTGCTATAATTTGACTTACAACTACTTTCCCTTTCAACCCCATCCTGGGGATCTTAGAGTTGGCATAAGCAAAAGATCATAGGTGAGAATGAAAGTCCTTGGAAGAATGGAATGGCTTCTTGTCAGTCCATACAAGGATGTCTTTAAAAATTAGGCTGCATGAAGGAAGCAGGCTGAGAGCTCCAACCTATTAATCTAAGTCAGTGCCATACTTGGGCAATATGAATCTCAGGGTGGTTCAACTGGTTCTACTGGGGACTGAGAAACTAGTTGCAGATCACGTAATGCATCATACACGCACTCTGCTGTTTGCTAACACAGCAGTTCACGGGGATGGCCCTGCACTGCCCTCCAGAGAGGCGCAAACAGGACAGAAAAGCACTGCACTGAGAGCTACTCAACAGAGGTCCAAAGCTCCGGCTGCCGGAGGAGATTGATCATCTTTGCCTTGCAGCAGTGAGATTTGCATTACAAGGAAAGCTCTGGGAAAGAGCAAGTCTCAGTGCTTCCATGGAGCTCCTTCAGTGTTTCCAGAGTGGGTTGTCTTAGGCTATTTCATGGGTGCTCATCAGCCCAGAGAAAAGTTCTGGAGAAAGATTGCTGCCTTTGTTAGTCCTTTGGCTGCAAAAGTCTTGTAAGAGTCTCCTTGGAAGGCTTCTCTGGAGACAAAGGAGACTTTAAAATCTCCACAAAAATGTAGAAATTTTGTAAATGAGAAAATTACCAAAGACTTCAGACAGCTCATGTGATTGGACCCTATAAATACACTGTATAAGAAGCCCCTGTTACGGCAACAATCCATCATGTACGTATTTCTCTTCGTGGATTTCTGAGGCTGTGTCTGGAGCTTGGTGGGAACCTATCTAGTGGTTGAATCCCTTCTGAGAGACTGCAGTGACTCGTTTTGTGTCCACAGGCTTTTGATGCTGCTAATGGTCAGACAGCAGGGAGTTAAGAGCAAAATGGTGAGGAGGGTGCAGAGGAAAGGTCTTTCACCCTGTGTTCCTGAGGTTGCCATAATTAAAGCATAAAGGGCAAGCAGGATTTTTTCCTCTTCTGCACACTGAAAACAACTGCTTGTGTGTATAAAAAACGCTTCATTCCCTTTGTGGCCCTCTCTGTGTATTGATTTACTCAGTTGTGCATGGTATGTTTCTCTCTTTAACAAAATGGTATGGGATTTTTGACATTTTAAAGGGTCGGACAATGCACATGAAACACAGATGCTGTTTAAGACAGTCTTTGGTACACAGATCCCTAGGTTTTTTTCATCAAATACTTACAGGTTATACTAAGCATCCCACTCCTCCCATCTTTGCAAAGTATTTATGGCTACAGAAAGTTTGTTTCCTGTGACTGATGAGACCCTTATAATGCCACTAGCTGCAAGGAAAACAATGAATTATATAGAGAAGGAAAAAAACCCAACCCAACAACTTAAGTTGGGTCTGGTTTTTTTCTTTTTTTCCTGAAGTGTTGACATCAAATACCAGACATCAAATGAAGTGAAACAAAGCCCCTGATGTCTTCTTTCTTTGAAAAGAGATAGTGATCTCTCCCTCTCTGACAGGCAGTTTATTTTTGGTCACCTTCAAAGTTCTTTTTCCTTTGCTCCTGGTAATGGGAGGATGTGCCCCTGAAATGTGTCTGTGTGGAACAAGACCGGAGTCTGAACTGAACATTTTAAGAAGGATAATCAAACATTTGTGCTGGTGCACTTTTCCCACTCTGCCAGCTGCGAGCCAGAGGCACTGATCAGAGCACAGGGGCTGAGGTCTGGCCTGCTGACTTACTGATTGCACTGCCATATCGACCGTATCGTACTACCACTTTGTGACTGTCTCGTGTAGCGTTGGGCTGTGATTTGCCAGTTTTTCAGCCAGATTCTGGAGGAGCTTTCCAGGCTCCTCTGTTTCATTTTCATTGCCTGGGGCTTGATGTTTTATAGGACGAATA
Organism: Psophia crepitans; assembly: GCA_013399095.1. NCBI lineage: Eukaryota > Metazoa > Chordata > Aves > Gruiformes > Psophiidae > Psophia > Psophia crepitans. The sequence continues at coordinate 742,846 of VWZZ01006565.1, read as the reverse complement.
TGGTTTCAAACCAGAATGGGCTGAAAATTTAAGGAAGCTGTAACAAATGTTGGTCACTTGCTTTTCCTGGTTTCCTTGCTGTATAGGTTGCTCTCTTGGAATCTCATGTTAGTGGAGGAATGGAGCCTGGACGTTTCTGCTCTGAAATGGCAAGCACTCTATCAGACTAAAGCACAACCTAATACAGCTCTTAATAATATGAGGGCTGTGATATTGCTGGCTGTAGGAAACCACGCTGACACTTGTCAGCTTGGTATAACTCAATAGGGCTGGCCCAGTATAGTTAAGTCTATGTGATTCGCTAGGCAAATTTTGTCTCAAGGTTAAGGTGCCAAATTCCCGTAGAATTTAAATGTCTCTTCATGGGTATCTTTGAAAATCTCAGCTTTGGTGACCTGCTGGGTAGCTTCCATTTATTGTACATTCTTTTACCTGCCCTTCTATTCTAATTTTTTAAAAATAAAACTAGACTGATGCTCATCAGAAATGAAATATACAGTTTCTTAACAGAGACGTTATGATTGGTGATATAAGCATTTTCCTTGAAAAAGGGGTAAAAATTTCCATTTTAAAATTTAGTAAGCCTTTGTTAAGCACAGCACAAAAATACAGGTGTTGTGGGAACTTAGCGAGTCCCACTTGAGTCCTATAGATCTCATGAGGTGTTTACATATTTCAGGTTGGTCTGTACCTGGAATGCTAGCTCCTGATGTGCTCAGTGTTTAGTCAGTATTTGAGGCCTTAAAGATTGTTCAGGTTAGGTGAAGAAAATGCTGGGGGGGCCAAGCACTTTCCTAATATAATATAATTGCACTCATCCACAGTGGCTGTATGCGAGCCTTTCTCTCAGTCAGCAGTCTGCCCCAAAGCTCCCTCTTTCTGTCAGCATACACCCTGAACCTCCCTTGTTTTTTATCTGTACAGTCAGCCTTCTTTGCAAGTCGTGGCTTCCCTATCTTTTACTCTCACTTCCCTGACTTTCACTGTCACTAAACAAAGGGATGTTTCATGGTTCCCTCATTCCACCCAACTAGAAGAAAACTACCAAGCCAGTCTCCTGGAAAGTGATGTGAGCAGCTGTAGATCAAAACAAGATGGCAGTGGGACAGAGGATCTCAAGGCGAGCTGGGGGTCGGCCTCTTCTCGCAGACAACTAGTGACAGGACAAGGGGGAACGGCTGCAAGTTGTGCCAGGGGAGATTTAGGTTGGAGATGAGGAGAAATTTCCTCTTGGAAAGGGTGGTCGGGCATTGGAACGGGTTGCCCAGGGAGGTGGTGGAGTCACCATCCCTGCGGGTGTTTAAGGAAATGTTAGACGCGGTACTGAAGGACATGGTTTAGTGGGTAATAGGTGGTGGGGGGACGATTGGACTGGATGATCCTTGAGGTCTCTTCCAACCTTAATGATTCTATGATTCTATGAAATATAACCATATTTGGACCTTGGCATGTAGAAAATGAATTTATTTCTAAGGCTTTGTTTAGGCAGCATATAAAAATATATTCTTTCTTCTCACTTGGAATATACTTTGTCTCATCCATTATTACAGTGCCCCTGCTTTTCGTCACAATGCGCTGAATAATACGTGGTCCCTAGCTGAACACAGGACAGAGTTCCGTTGTTCGAGCTGTGAAGGAGCCCTGAGATTAAATTATACAGTTAGAGCTGCTACTGACTGCTGATTGATTTCTGACAGCTTCCTCAGGAAAGGAATAAATTTATTTAGATGTATTAAACTCTTCATCTCTACCTTCCCCCTCTGCTCTCTGAAAGGGTGGTCCCCTTATGATAACTGAAGCACAGCACTGTGAAACGAGGGTGCTCAGTGTATGAGGTAGATACTTACCCTAGCTGTCCACCTGATAGTAGCAGAGTTGCTTGGCTGGGTTTCTCTTCTCCTGTACATCCCATCTCTCAAGGGAGCTCCTTTGTGAATTTGAATGCCAGCAGCTATCAGTTTAAAGGAGGACTGAAACCCTGTACCTGCCACTGCTGGGGTGCTTACAGCAGAACTCTGGTCTGGTGCAGGATTAAAGTGACCTCAGGCATCTTACAAGGGCCATACCCTGAACTGCTGTAACTTTTGAGAGTCACTGGTCTATCTGATTTATGATGTGAAGATCCAACCTGCTTTGTTGTCTGAGGACATTTCTAGCCTGGGGAATGTTCAGAACATGGCAAATTCATACCGAAGCCTGTGAAGTGCTTCACCAGAGAAAGTCATGTCCTAAAAACAAAACTGTCCCTTCTTTATCTGGCAGACCTGATATAACACAGTGACCCTGGTGCTCTTGGGAAGCTTCGCTCAATCTTCTGCTAAAGGTGACTATTCATTCACTCTGCAGCATAATTGCCCTATTTCAAGGCAGAGCTACCTTCCCTTGGGACAGGTTTCACCTTTGCTCAGCTGAACATGTGTAGGAGTGATCCACAGGAGCACATGGAAAGCAATTTAAAGCAGCAAATTCCCTGCTGCTTTCAGAAGCTGTTAAATCGGGTAGTTCTGGAGTGAAGAGAGAGGGTACAATGCAAGAAATTCTCCCATTCTGAATAGGCTTTCTGTTGCTGTGACCTGACATGGCTATTTTCCTCCAATGCTAAATTCTTCCAGTATAAATTTTTTAACTAGTATTTTCTTTTTCCTAAACAGCAGCGGGGGGTGTGGGGGAGTACAGGGACGACACCTAACCAATAAAACAAACACATGGTAAAGGTGGGAATTTTGATGAATATGCTGTGTATTTGTAGTGTGCTATTTCCTCTATCTCAATAGATCAGTGAGAAAAAATATGTGTATACAGAGGACTAATACTTTTCCCCGCTCGTTGAGCACTGATTGATGGGAAGGCTACATCTGGCTGTGTGTTCTGCCTGGAGTAACAGAAACAGGTCATGAGTGAAGTTAATAAACGACAAAGGGTACCAGTCAAATTTCTGTACATGTCTCCTCCCCAGCAAAAGAGTTTTAATTCAGGTAATAAACAACCCCCTCTGTTTTGCCTTTGGCTGCAGTGGGTTGTGCTGATGCTTGACCTACAGAATCAGGCATCTTATGCTATGGAAATGAAGGTCTTTGATCTGGAGCCCGCTGTAAGGGACTCAGTTGAGGAATGGTCCTCAAACTGCTGTGGTCGAACCCCTCTATCACTTGAGAGTAGTTAAAATTTTCTTTGTTAGTTGAAGACCTCAGCATACTTCAGTTCAGGGTTGTTTGTGCAGCTGAGATTCTGCTTCCTTTTAGTCCTTCACGATGCCAAGTAAAACAGACCTGGGTAAAACACCCTTCAGTTAAAAACTGTCTTCCCAGGCCTCTGTTCCACCGCTTACTGCATGTGCAGCAAAGCCACAGAGCTGATTTTATGCATGGCCTGGTGAGTTTAACTGGTTTGACTTTCTGGGGATCTTGAAATATTTTCACCAATGTGAATTAACTCGTTCTGCTTTCTGAGATGCATAACTGATGCTTAGGGGAAGTACCCCAAGTTTGAAAGCAGCCATTCATGGAAGACCAGTTTTGGACTAGATAATATCGTTCATTTGTGATCAATGGCTAGATGGTATTTTGCAGGTGAGTACACCCTGTGCTACTTCTAGAAGGCTGTAGAAATCATCATCTGGATTTTTTTTGATCTATTTTACATAAAATTCCCAGGCAATTTAACAGATATTAAACCGATAAAGTTCTGTGAAAATAAAATACCATAAATTCCTCCCAACTTTAATAGAAGACAATCATCATTGTTGAATTTTTAAGTTTATATTTTGCTAACTGATAGCACTTATTACAGATGTGTCTGTTCTAAAATTGGAGAGAGATATTTTCTTTCAATTATTTTTAGTCACACTTTAAGTTTCCATTTGTAAACAGTTCATAAACAATTTGTTTTAGTTAAATGGCTATTAAAATGTTATCTTCCTCTCCAGCAGATCAATAGGACCTTCTCCAGAGGTGTGTGTAGCCAGCTGTAACACACAATGTTCATGTTTATAATAAGCTTGTGCTGTCCATGGCTCAGCTATGGTTCACTAGTGGTTAAAGCCCACTGCAAAGATACCAGATAAAATTTTATTTCTGTTCCCTGAACTATTGCTGGCCTCCTGTCTATACATAATTTTCCCCATCTTTTTTAGAGATAATCATATTAATTAACCCTTTATAAAGAAAGCATTAGTTGAGAACTAAGAACTATTATAAAAATTACAGGTGGAACACTAACAAATACTGTGTGATCTTAATCTTAATGAATTTTGTTTCTCACAGAGTCATTTCTCTCTGTTGTACTGCTAGTTTGAATCATTAATATACTCATCAGCATGTTGCAGTATGGCAGAGGGATTAGCTTGGAAAACTCCTAGCTACCAGCCAGTGGAAAGAGACAGGCACAGTACCTAAATTAAGCTCTACAGTAGCTTCTTGTTCATCATTCTTTCAATTTTAGATACCACAGTAGAACTCCAAGACTTTCTTTGGTGCCAGAAGAGATAGTATGAACAGGGACCTGTGTGCCCTGCCCATGTTACAGCAAGGAGGTGAAACTTCATCTCAAGTCCTTGACTGATGGGCTAACAACTAGGAACACGCATGCATTGGTGTCAATAACCAGCCTTGGTTCCTGTTTTCCATCTTATGGACAAGGTAAAGGGAGGCTCACAGAAAGTAATTGCCCCAAAACATTTAAAATGTCAATGGCGGAGCTGGCAGCAGGACAAGAGGGAATGGCCTCAAGTTGCGTCACGGGAGATTTAGACTGGATCTTAGGAAAAACTTCTTCATGGAAAGAGCAGTGAGGTGTTGGAACAGACTGCCCAGAGAGGTGGGTGAATCACCATCTCTGGAGATGTTCAAAAACCATGTAGACGTGGCACTCCAGGACATGGTCTGGTAGGCATGGTGGTGTTAGGTTGACAGTTGGACTTGATGATCTCAGAGATCCTTTCTAACCTTAGGGATTCTATGATTCTATGTCTCTATTTCCTTCCTGTTTTCAAATATGTACAATTAGAACTGCTCTGATCTTAGCACACCCTTCTCTTTTGTGCCTGTTACATACAGCTTTCCACTGTAACTGCTGTACAAATTGTCAGCCTGACTTCTCCCAGAAGTTGCTCCATTTGCAGGTCAATGTTTTCAAAACACCAGACTGTAAAGTCATACCTGCAAAGCCCGTGGAGCCCTCCCAGACTCACAAACCAGCTAGCTGGTAGTGAGAAGCTCGGGTGTGTTTGTGCTCATTCTTCTGTGTACCCAAACCCCAGGTAGAAGTTGCACCTTTGAAATCACTCTCGCTGAAGGTGTCTTAACTTTAAAAAAAGTCATACCAGGAGTAGCCGAAGGAATGAAGACTGCTTTCCAGCATGGCTGTCACTTTCTCTGCCATCTCTGCCTTTCCAATCCGTGTAATTTGGGCCAGGGAGAAGAAGGGCTGAATATTTTTGCTAATAGAAAATGCTTCCCAGGGGGAGATGTTAATCTGGTGATCTCTCCTCTGCCCTATACTTGTACTGAAACTCTTTTGAGGGCATTCACATCTCTGAAGCCTCCACTGGTTCATGAAACCGGTTTGAAAATGACCAGTTAATTCAAAAGCAATAGGGTGGGTGGTGAGACAGCTGGCCAGGCACTCCCTAAGGGATTTCCAAATTGTAATGAGCATGTCAGAGGGCGTATAGGTGGGTGAGTTAATACCATTAACCTGTACTGCCTGGAGTGAGATTTGTATGCGGAGATTACTTTCAGAACCAGGGAATTTTCTTCTCCAGATGTATTGGTATCGCACTGTGCCCTCAGAGTGGAAATATTGGGGGTTACTGTAGCTGCCTGTGCTTGATGCTTGGGTTGCTGCAATGCATTTGCTGCAGAGGTGTTACGTTAAATTAAACTGAATTCCTGAGAGCCTCTGCTTGCTGGGATGACATGAAAGTCAACCCTGGCTGTTGTCACAGGAGGTACATGTGGGAGCAGGTTTGTCTGTATGCTTTTACTGGTTTACTTTGAACTTTCAGTTCATTTTGCTAAAAGCAGAACATGTTGCAGCACTGCTTTAAACTGAGAGATAATAAAAAGGCTAGCCTCCAGTACTGATGAATTGGGAAGTCCCTTCTCTGCCAGAGCAGTCTTTTACTGTGCTGCTCTGGCTGCCTTGCTCCAGGGGTGTCCGCATTGGACTCTTAGATTGACTCTTCTACCCTTGGAGTGATTCACCAGACAGCGATGAGTTTGCTTTTTGTGAGTAGTATTGCTGGGAATGGTGGGAAGCTGGGAGCCAGGAAGTACCTAGTAGGAATACGTATGTTACACACATGGATAAACCTTCCCCTTGAAGATAAGGTTTTGGTTGTGGTCTAAGTAGTTACTCAATTCAACTAAGGTACTACGTAGATGATAGGAGCACTGGCTTTGGTAGTATTTATAGACTACTCACAAGGTTCAATGGATGTAATGGAAGTGAGGCACAACCTCTTCTAAAAATCTGGCCCTGCCAATCTCTTCAGAGTTGCTTGTGCTTTGACAGCAGATGTCATTATAGGAACTTTATTAATCTCTATATATTCATTTTACAGCTGACATCCAAGGTGGACCAGGCTGTCCACGTAATCAGCATGTGAGTTTTGAAAAGAGTTGTTAAAAAACCAACTCCCTACCCACTTGATTGGGGAATGAAAAAAGCTTGTGTCAACTGGTGATAATTTTAAAAATCTCTTCCTTCTCATCCGTTGTATTTTAATGAGGACTCTTATCTCTCTATTTCAGTCGTTCATCATTGCTTTACAGTGATACAGCTGTTAATCAGGTGTTTAACAAAAGGAACTAGTTCATAATTTTCCTCCCATATCTTTGTTGGCAGCATAAGCAAACCTGGTTTGTGTTCTCTGACTGCTCCAAATTTCCTCAGCAGGCTTCTCCTCAGCCATATTTTGCTGTGTTGTTACCTATATGACTGGTTTTTTAAGTTTTTTTTTTTTTATTAAACTTTGTGTTTAATGGAAGTTCTTTTGTCAGCAGCACTGAGAATGGGGCTGCTTTACCCCAGGTTAGGGACAGCGTTTATTTAAAAAAAAAAAAAAAGTCATCCAAGCAGAAGAAAAGCAACATGTTCACACTCAAAGAGCAGAAACAGTTGGCTAACTGGTTTTGCTTGGCACATGGAGTCTCTTCTGCCTGCCATCAGCCTCTACTCTGCCTAGAAATAACAATCTCGCTCCCAGGTCACATCCTGATTTGGCTCTGTGGCTCGATTTGGTAAAATACTGCTGTAATATCTGACACCACTCTTGAGCCTGGAATACATTTCACACTCCTGTGTGAAATGGCTCTTATTCCCAACTCTCACTTGTCCTGGTCTTTGCTACTAGGCTCTGTGCCTGTATTCTCCAACTCCCCACTAAAATCTGTTAATAAATATAGAACTTCCTGTTTATTGTCCTTCATATAATTATCTTTTGAACTGTTTTTCTCCATACATCTCATAAATAGCATGTCATAAAAGATTAGGAGGATAAGTTTTAATCTCTCCCTGACTTAAAAGCAAAGGGTGATGCTGCCGGTGGCGAACAAACCTCACTCTATTAAATTGGTCCTATTTTACTTCCCATTGTGTACCCAATGCACGATGAGCACCGCTTCTTGATGGCCAGAGCTGAAACTTTAATGATCGTACCCTGGAGACATACTACTCTTTAGTTTCCCATTAAGAATGATGTGGTCACTGTGCCAAGTGCATGTGGCTTTTTGTACTTTCAGAACAGAGAATTTTGTGAGATGTATCACAACTGCGCATGTCCAGCCAAAGGAAGCAGGAGCTACTGGAGCAGTGGGGTTTGCTGATGTTCCAACACATGGAAGGCAATGGTTCCTTCTAGTCAGGGCAAACCTTATAGCTATGTGATCTTCAAGTATGATGGAAGACCACTCTTCCTTCCCACCATATCTCCACAAGACTCCAGTTCATTACAACCCTCTTTTCATGCTAAATACCCAATTTTTAGAGTAAGAAATTACCACAGATCACAGGAGACCTCAAGGGCTTTGCTAAAACTCCATGTCCCCAGAAAAGGCAGGAATTGGAAGTGCTCAGAGGACTTCAGGATGAAGACTGAACCTCTTATTTACTTGGGATTCTTTCTGGCAAGGGCCTGAGAAAAGAGTGGAAAATACAAGGGCAGAAGACCATATATCTCAAAGGCTTTCTTTCTGTTTACTTCAGCAGATTCTAAGAAGTTTCTTTCTGGACAGTTTCAAACATTGTGCAGGACTGGCCCTAGCTTAGCAGTTCTTCTCCTGCTTTCTTGCCTTGTACAGTTTGAGGAGCATGAAACTTGATACATTTCCCAGGCTATATTTTTCGTTCTTGAACTACCTGTCAATGTCTTAGTTTTGGATTGTGTTTTTGAGGAAACTCCCTAATTCAGACTCATGTAGCCATTCATCCAATAAAGGACATTGATGTGAAATCTCTATAGAAAATAGCTTAATATCTGCCAGCTGACTCCTTCCTTTCAGGCACCTCGTTGAGATTCTGGTTCTCATACAGGTATGGGCTGCACCTCTGCATTCCTCAGATTTGTTTGAGGGCATGTTGGGCATTCTGTGAAGTTAGAAAGCAGCTAGTAAGGGAGTATGAAATGGAAATATGTTTGTAATTAAGTGTTTCCAGTGTAACCAGCATCTCAAAAGTGATCATATGCATTCAGTGCAGAATTCATCTGTATTTGTAATGGTAGAAAGAGCCATTGCTTTTGCAGTTCAAGCCCCAGCCAGGATATTCTTCAACGGTATGAAACTCTTCAAAGCAAATAGAAATGGAAACATTACATCTTGGCTTAAAAAATTAATTTAAACTGGGTTTCTATTTGTAAAATATTTAAACATTTGCCTGCAGTCATAGAAATACAAGGAAAATTGTGCTGCTGCGTGAAAATCTTATGCACTAGCACAGAAATGGAGGTCTTAGATGTAACTGCAGTTTAGTAGTGACTCATGTACGTAACTGTAAATTGTTCTCCAGAAGAATTACTTACTGACAAACACTTTATTTTATGACAATTCCATAGTGGTCATATAGGAAAGAAATGCATGTATAACAGTATCATGAAATATTCTACAGCAGGTTCTTGAACCTGTCAAAACCAGACCAGGGCTCTGCTTCCATTAATTCTCTCTTCACCTTCCCATTCTTGTCTGTTTATCTCTTCATCCTTCCATCCACCCCGTCTCCTTAGACCAGGACTGCAGTCTGTGTGCTTTTATGGTGTGTAAAATTTATGGTTACCGTGTTGCCAGCAAATGAAGACATTTTCTATGCAGGAAATTATCCTTTATGCACTGCTCACCTGAACCCCTTTGTAAAAGTTTCTTTTTGACCTGACCATTTTTTTTTTCCCCAGGTGCTTTCTTGCTTGCTACCTACACATGAACACAAGGGAGCACCAAAGCGTCGTCTTTTTAATTTTTTTTTTTTTGGGGGGGGGTGGTGGGTGGGCTGTAATTGGTGTGTGGATTGTGTTTGGGGCAGGAGTATGCCTTGAAGAAGGCACAATCCAGATGGAAAGCGTGGCTGAGGTAGATGCCCATGACCTGGGCCACATCGCTGCATCCCCCGGCCATGTAGCTGCTGGAACGGCCGCAGCACCTGGAGGGAGAGGGGCGATGCCTGTGGGGGCCCCGGGTGCCCCAGCAGCAGCCGCTGCCCGGGTGCTCCGCCGGGCTGTGTGTCCGTGTTTGCAGCCGAGAGACAAGGCTGCACGGAGCTGGGTGTATTAACATATTGATGTTGTTCTACAGCCCGAAGAAGCGACACTGTGATGCGCTAAAGCTACTTATCTGTTGCTTATGACTACTGCACTACTGTGTAATCAGCCAGAAAACTATCTTAGGAAGCCCTATTTTGCTTCTCTTGATGTTGAGAAGAAAAATCCCATTTACGGTAGTGATACAGAAATGGGAAGAAGCAGATGCTGGGGGGAAAAAAAGTCATTTGAAAATTATCTTGAAGATGGAGGGAAGGTGCAGAAGGGACTATAGAATAAACTTATTAGGTTTGATTAAAGATGTGACCCAGAAAGAGTAGAAAATTAAGAAGCTTTTTGAGGAGTGGTGCCTATAGGGCTGTAAACATGGAAGACTAATTCCTGAGGACTGGGGATGACATTACATGGAGGCTTGAAATGTAATGAATGAGTGCCCTAGCAGGTGTTGCTGGGAATCTGGTGATTCTTTGGTAACACTTGTCCATATAAAGGTGCCACAGGGCACCTCTTAATGTTGTCTTCTCCCAGCACGTGCTTTTTTTCTGTGTGCGAAGTGGCCAGTGAGCTCCGCTAAGCGTTACGGCAGGGCATTTCGACCTTCAGCTGCTTCAGCCCGGGACAGAAGGTTTTGGGATGCAGGCAGCGCTGTGCACAGCCGTTTGGGGGTGACTGCGCAGTTGTCTGCTATTCGTCTCCTAGCAGGCAGGTCACTCTGGAGTGGCTCGCTTAGCTTAATGTGTAGGGCAGCAGTGGGGCTCTTGGAAAAACAGCTTGTGTTATGTGCACAGACGCATGCCCAGTCCTTGTGGGGAACGCTACGCTCACCCTGACACGGCTCTAGGAGAGTCCTGCTTTCTTAGGAGCTGCAGCCCACTGCTGCAGGTCTGTACTGTGCTGATACCACTGTTTCACGCTGGGAGGAGAGAGTAGGAAGGGGCCTTGGTGAACAGTACCAGACCTGTAACTCAGCTTTGGTCTCTACAAGCAACAGTCCACACCTTTTAAATAAAACTCCCGTGTTCTGGTTTCGGTCCCACTGTCCCCTTGCTCCTGTTAAAAGGGGTGTTACGATGACTGCATCAGAATGGGGTGGTTAGTGAGGATGTGTTGCAGTCCCATTGCTTGCAGCCAATGCAATCCTCCTTGGCATTCTCCAGGATTCCGTCTATTTACTTTTGGTTTGAAAACTCATAGTTGCAGTTCCTTGGTCAGGAGGCAGAATCTGGGTGCCTATAACTATAGAGCTGCATCAGGGCAACAAAACTGCTACCGCTGTCAATAACGGCCCGCTGTGAAGCTCATAGGCTTACGTTGGGTCCTCTCGTTTGGCTGGGATGGTGGAAGGCTGGGAATCCACCGTGTCCTTCTCCTGCCATGCAATCTCTGGAGGGTCTGCAGGCTTTCTGCTGTGCCTGCTGACTTGCCTGCATGAGACCTGCACGTGGGCAGTTCTCCAAGACTCTGACTCTGGCTTTAAAGAAGCTGGCTGCTGGAATGGTTCTTCCTTTGATGCTTACTGCCATGTTTTGCCTTCAGTGGTGCCAAACGTACTGATGCATGCAGAATTAAGTGACTGCTTTTAGCCAGATCACAGCATGCCGGGTTCACAATTACACTGTGGCCGGCTCAAGCTTGAGAGAGACATTAACTTTGCAGTGGATCTCTTTTTACTGTGTGAGCGTTGTGCCCTTGTCTCGTCTGCCTGCTCCTGGGAGCAAGGGGCAGTCCAGCTGTATTTCTTTCACTGTCTGTATTGACTTATAGTTAACATTTCTCAAGGCTTTTTAAATACGAGTAAAATGTAACTCCTGGGCCTTCTGGGAATACGTGTCTGATTTTTCAGGTTTTATCTTTGTCATTGATCGCTTTCCAGTTACTTCAGCCAAAGGTGAGGAAGTGATGTGTGAATGATGGAGCAGTTCTTTTTTATAACTAGGCTGTATGAAAGGGTCAGCTGTTAAGCTGGGATTCTTACAGAAGTCCCAGAAATAGGTTCACTCTGCTTTTGTGCAGTCAAGACAATGACTCCAGGGAGAACGCTCTTCAATGCACTGAATTCGCCTCTTTGCTTTTATACTTTTTTATATTCCCCTCCCCCCCCCCCCCCCCCGCCTCCCCCCCCCCCCAAGGGTGAACTGGACAAAGACTACATAAGGGATGTATCCTGAGAGGTCAAACCCATTGCAGATATTTAGTATGGCCTGCACACTATGAATTGCTCAACTCAAGTTGCAAGAAAGTGATGATAAATGATTCCTTTATAGATTTACTTTAAAAGCATTTGAAAATTATTCTGAGCGGACTTGAAGTAGTGCGTAGAAGAGGAGAATAACATGTTTAGTTTCATCTGATAAGAGTCTTCAGGTCATAATGATATAGTAAGTGGGTCTATAATTCTGTGATGAACACCAACAGAACAGAGAATGCCTCCTGTCCTTAGCTGCTAGTGATGCTCTAGCACTGCTGGCAGTTACCCTGTTTCTTTTTACATAGTTGTAACTTGGACTGATAAAAGGTCCAGTAACTTGGTGGACCAATTGGTGGGATGAAATACATCTTTCATGGTGAAGACTGAAGAGGAAAGGAAAGTTTTTCCAGAAGTTTTCAGGAAATAGTATTTCCAGGACATCATAATGCCGTCTGGAGTCATTATCCTTCCTACATACTTCCTCATTCAGAAAAAGGAGGTATAAATAAATGTGCAAGCTTACCATTCAGTGGTAAGTTGCCGGTTTGTTTCTTTGGTTAACTGGGTACCACCACACTGTCTGGATAATATTTTGCATAAAACCATTATTTCAAATCTAAGAAACACAACTTCCAGACTTCTGAGCATTATAGAGCAAAGTAGATGTACATAGCTGACCTGCCATCCTGCTGAGGCCAACCATCATAAGCAAAGCTACTCTTGAGAGGGAAGGATCTAGACATGTTAGTTTTCTGGTAGAACAGGTGGGTCCACATTTTCCTACTAATAAAGAAGACCATAAGTAATAGAGAGGTGCAACCGTGGGATCGAGGAAGGTCCTTGAACCCAGTAACAGGTTTTTGGGTAACTGACAAATAGTTTTCAGAGATGAATGAAATCATGTCAGTGTGTACCATTAATACCTGTTCCCTGTGTAGCACAAACAGGACACATGTACAGCAAAACTATGGGTGCGATGTGGATACACGTTAAATCTAGTTATGATGTGGTTCTTCATCAGGTGAGTTTGCTGCAGTACATAGCCACAGGGACTGTGTTTGGTCTTAAAGCACAGGTTGCTACGGCCTGAGCAGAAAATGTAGTTCTACTTCTCAAGGCAAGATTCACCAGCCTCTGTCTTTGGCCTGCAGCAAATGGAGACATACTAGCAGTGGAAGCCCTTTATTAAAAGAGCTTTCTGGAAAGTATAGACAAGGAGCAATGTATTTAACTTTTCTTCCCTGTGGTGTGTGGGTGCAATGTGAATGCAGAGCACACCTGAACAAGGAAGGTGGCAGAGTATAATAATATTAGGAGGATCTGAGTGCTACATACTTGGGTAGAAGTGCTCATTCTTGAGTAGAGGAAATCAAGTCTGCTTTTGTCTATATGTCTTGAAATCACTCTTGCACGTCCAGGTTTACTGGACTGTAGATTTAATGCTCCCTCACTGATTGGGGAAAGAGGGAAACATTTTAAGCTGGCGTCAATGCCAAAGATGTCATGCTACATCCCAGTATCTCCACAGAGTCTGTGGAGATACTTCAAGAGATGTAGAGTGCCTTAATTCAGTGCCTACAGTAGACATCAGCAGAATGTCAACCCAAATGAGTCCCTGAGTCATTCCTGTTTTTTTAGTCTTTGTGCCTGGTTCTCTAGGTGCCCTTTAGTTTTTGACTGCACTTGAAGATGTAGTTTGATTGCTAGGACCACCTCCAATCCCTCCATTCTCCTTTATGTGTGTGGAGTTCTTCCACCCCAATTTGTTCCTCCCACCCATCCCTCTGTACAGAACGGGGCGAACAGCCTCCAACACAATGTGCCCAAAAAAGGATTGTGCAGTTGTAAGGTGCTTGTCACCATCACACCTCGTTCACAGCAGGGAGATGACTCAGCTGCCACCCCACATGGCTGGGATGTGTCACCAAGTGAACGATGACATTTTCAAATGCAGTGGAATTTGGAAGTTGAGTAGAGGGAAGAGGAGGAGTTGGGCTATGAAAGGGTATTGGGGGAACATCAAAGTTTCCAATAATCTGAACCTTTTAGTTAAAGAAATAAGCAGTTTAGAGAAGTAATAACACTGTCATCATAGCATGTTGCAATTTATTATTTTACAGTGAAAGGAAGACTGGTCCAGTAGTTAGAGGTTTTGCATGTGATCTGAGTAATCTAAGTTCAACTCCCTGATCTGCAGTAAATTTCTTGGATCTCTCTTACCTTAGCTCTAAAACAAGGTTGAAAATAGTGTTCCCCCCATGAGGCCATGGGGAACTTTCAGTCACAGTCTATATGTGTTGTTGTCATGGAGCAGATCTGATTAATGGAACCCCGTGATGCATCAGTGTTTGCGAAGCATTTGGAGCTCTTTTGATGGGTAAAGTCATGAAAGTGCAAAATTTTATTTTAGCTATTCTGGAGGACTAAATACATTTGCTACTCTTGGTGGCATAGTTTGGACTAAAAGTAAATCTATTGTGTTTAGATGGTACATAGACAAATGAGTCTCAAGGCTGACATGGAAACTAATGCATGGAAGCAGCTTGTTTTGAAAGGAGAGGCTACTTGAGTGCTTCACATACTGGAGATTGTGAAACAGATGATGTTGAAACTCATGCAGTTAGCCTGGGGTTTTGTGTAGAAGCACTTTATAAGTATGGGAGGTTTTCACTCCTGTGAATAAACCTCATATTTATTCTTCACAGCCATGGGCAGCTTTGTGAACAGCTAAAGAGGAACAACTATGGTATAAACTGGGGTTCAATCCAGCACAGGCTTCCTTTGCTACTGTGGGGAAGTCACTTAGATACAGTGAGCCTTGGTTTATGTGGAAACTAGGAAAAACACCCTTCTCCTGCCTTGCAGTGGTCCTGGGTCCTAGTGCTCATTTTTCAGATATTTTTAAAGACGGTTTATGTTCCATCCTGCTGTCTGCGACACTAGAGAGCCTCATTTGGATGTAGCCTAAAACAAAGCTCCCTGATGCTTCAGAGACATTATGTGACCATTTGTTGGTGTTAGACATGAAGTCCTGGCCAGAGTCCAAGCTTAGTGTAGTCCCAACCTGTCTACCAGCAAATCTTCTTTGCATGTTCAGTAGGATATGCTCTTGTCTGTTATGCACCGTCTATTGTATGCTGTTAAAACAGCTGACACGTTTCACCCTAGAGGAGCTGCATAGTATAATTGGTAAATCTTTTTTTACAGTAAAGCAGTGCGTGGCATTTAAGTGTTTTGAAATTCCTTTTGGGAGAAGGAAACTTACATAAGAGGATGAAAACTCTGTTTAGATGGGAAGTGCCTAAATATGTTCTTTCTTTGGTAGAGCTGTAATCCCATCTTCAGTGCTTAATGAACAGATGCCAATGATAAATGTTTGAAGAATATTATTATTGAACAAATGTTTCAAGTCAGCAGTGGAAACATGGATTCAGTTAGTGTTTAAGAATCCGGAAACATGAAAGCAAAGGTGTGGAATGCATCTTCTGTGTCAAGAAGTCCAGGTCTCTGCTGTCAAAGGCATTAACTCTTTCACTAACTGATTAAACTCACTTTAAAATAAGCTAGAGATCACTGGTAGCAGAAAGTTCTTCCACAGTCCAACACGTGTGGTTAGAAACCTTTCTTTATTCCCCAATTTAAATATCGGTGCATGTTAGTTCTTTCCTTAGTGTTTATCACCTAAGGCGTTTATGGACAACAATCACATCCCTTTTCCCTTTTGTTTTCTAAACTAGGTTCCCCTTGTGGGATAGATTTTTCTCTTCCTGATCATACTGTTAGTCCTATTTCATACCACTTCTGATCTTAGGAGATCTTTGCGACTATAGGTGACAGGAACTGTCTGCGTTGTCCTAGGGGAGAGTTCTTGTAATGATCTAACAGCTTTCTCCCTTACTGGAAAGAAAGCACCTCATGTGTTACAATGATGTTTTTTTCCCATTCCTGCATTTTGTTGGTGTCATCTGCTAAGCAACTAATACAACATGCTTTGCCTTTTCTTTTGATTAGTTCCTGGCTTAATGCCACAATTCTTATTAGGCTTGAACTGCTTGCCTTAACTGTGATCCTCCAGTGTATTCATGATTCCTCCATTCCTGCCATTGGCCAATTTCCATTAATTTTTAAGTGTAATTTCATAACTGGAAGCACAGAGCAAGGCTGGTCCTTACAGGAATCTATTAGTAAATTCCATCCATCTTCATATTTTCCTGTTCAGTATTACCTACTGTCAGCAGTTTGGTTTTTTTAGTTTGGGGTTTTTCTTTTGTTGTTGTTGTTGGTGGTGCTTTTTTTCTGTGTGGGGTGTTTGTTGGTTTTGGGGTTTTTTTTTGGTTTGTTGTTGTTTTCCCTGTTAACAGTTTTTGCAATTCTTGACCTAACCCCCTTTTTTCCCACCTTGACTAACAACTTCTAATTTAGCACCATAGCAGCTGCTTTACTTGGAGTCTACATCCAGTTCCTTTGCAGAGGAAGCAGTTATCAAACACAGTTATTGTGTATTTCCAAATATTGTTTTGACCCTATTTTCATTATCATCATCTTTAAGAAAAACTGAGGTGGACTACTTATTCTGTTTTGAAGTCCTATCTCAATCACTGTAAATCTTTACCTCATGTTTGCTGTGGACCCATTTTTTCCTTTACTTGCTTTCTTTTCAAAAATGAAAAAACCCTTTCTATGAAGTCCGTGGTTTCTGTTGCTTTTGCCAAATCTAATCCAGTTTGATATCAGACAATTCTTGTTTTGTATTTCTGTACTACCTGATCCTGGGGCTCACTGTTGCTTCTTGTGTACTTCCTGAAGTACCTGTTCCTCCAGCTGTATCCAGAACACTTCCCTATGAGCCTTTCTCCTTCCTGGGGTTACACGATCCATGTAATCCTTTCACCATCCATCTAAAAGGTTGTTACCAAATGTGCTAGGGAGTCAAGCTCCCAAGGTCTCTGGCCCTGGTAAGTTTGCTCGTTCTCTTTATTGCTCTAAGTACGATGAAGAAATATGGCTGTTTGGAAGAGAAATGTACTGACCCAGAGAAGTTATGTGAGTCTGGAAAATTTTGCACCTAAATAAAATAGCCTACTTATGGAAGAAGGATAAAGCCTCATACTTGTGTGAACTATCTCATGCAAAATGCCCAATTCAGTACAACCAGAGAAGCCTTCTGTGTGCTGAGAGGTAGAGGTTGGAGATGAATATTTGAGAAGTGACATGAGCTGTCCAACGGCATGAGCATACAGCAAAATGTTCTGAGTTTCCCTGCAGGCGTCCTAGCAGCAGTGCAGCAGAATTGCCTTAAAATCTTGATTTCTGGTGAGATTCCACTGCCAGCCTGGCTATTTTGGGAAGATTTTTTTCTGTTGTGTTTTTCTTTGAGAGTGAAATGTGAGGGTCCTCTTCCTCCTGTGCCATCAATCCGTGTGTTAATCTGATGGAGCCAAGGAGAAACACTAATTCATTCTTTTCTGCATGCAAGAAATTTGAAAGAAGTTTGGTTGCTCCTGGTGCCATGGTAGCAGACTGTGACCTGGATCCTCAGCTGGCATAAACTGGGAGAGATTTGCTGAAATCAAAGGAGTTGTGCTGATTTACGCTCGTGGGTATAACAGAGATGGAGGTATTCACCTCTATGTGTTCCAGGGTTGGTTCAAACCTGCATACAAATATTGGGCTAACATTTTGTTTGGAGAGTCTTTTTGACTTGGTCATGTTGCATGATGAGTCATATTTGCCAAATTAAGAGGGCTCAGACTGGGGCTTTCCACAGCAAAAGAGTACAGATACAGGGTAAAAAATCATCCTCCTAGGGAAAAGCTGTAGCAGACTAGAATTCCCTATGAACTGAACAGGTAGGCAGACTCACAGAATTATTTCCTTTTGTAACCAGCCAGATTATTTAAACAAAGGCATATTTGTGAAGAAAGCTGATGTGAAATAGGCATGTCATCAGTTATTCCCCACTACTGTCATGTTCAACCTATTTCCCCCATAACCTGTTCCTGTTCATTTGTTGTCTTTGGCTTTAGGTTGTAAGGATACCTTATTGCTTGATATCTGTACAGTGCTTTACAATCCACATGCAATGACAACCGTCTCATTGCTCAAGCAAGCAGGGGAGGACAGAGATGAAATATTGTATTATGTAGATCGATACAGGGAATTCTAGCAGCCTAGGATGGGGAGTTGTGGCCACAGTGTATATAATTTCATTTTTTCTGGTAGAACAGTTTCACTTCAAAATTTTTCGTAGCTGCTGAAATGCTGTCCTTGGGTTGCAAATTATGACAATGTACATAGTCCCACTGAGCACTGCCCTGGCTGATAAAAATGCTTCTGTGGACTCTGAGCTAGCAGAGGATGTTTGATTTTGATTTAAAGAAAGAAAGGCTAGAAATGATAGGCTGCAGTGCTGGTAGTTCCCTCCCTATTTCCCCTTCTCCTTCCCTCAGTATGAGCAAGTCCCACTGAGGTTAGATAACATATGGATTTACAGAACATCAACTCCAATTTCACTGTGGAATAAACCATCTCATACTTACCACAAGGTAAAAGTAGACAGGCAGTGGCAACAGAGTAACTGGTGTACAATAAATTTACATATGATAACTGGCTTCTGTTGCCTCCACATTAGGCTCTTGTCTCCTTTGCTCCCCCTGGCAAGTAGATTCAGAAATTAAATAGCTGTAATTTTGTAAATGTTCATCAGCTTAACTCAACAGAATCAGTTGTAGACACCTGCAAAGAGAAGTTGGGAGCTTCAATGCCACTAATTTGACCGCTTTGTTCTATAGACTACTATTCCTTCTAATTAATCCATGTGTTTGTCACCCACTAAGAGTGGTTTGCCTGTGGAAGAGTTCCCATCTGGATACACTGATCACAACACATGTGATAAATGCTGGATGGGAAATTGTCACTGACCAGGAAGCTTGGAACTTCACTAGTAGCTCATGTGGGTGAAAGCCACACTGTTGGCTAGGCATCAGTGGAAGAAAAGGATGTTCAGCAAAGAAACTTGCTTTCAGCTAACCTTGTGCTTCACTAAGGGTGCCATTTGCTTTCAGAAGGAGACTCATAGTGTGTGTTTTTTATGCTGCTCCAGGGCTGAAATTCAAGTCCAACTAGGGAGGATGAGGTTCCTCAAAATGAAGGATGATCCAGGACAATAACAACATTGATGACCAATAGCACCATTAGTGGGACAAGACATAATTGCTTATACTAAGGAAGAGCTCTGGTTTTGGTGGAGTCCTATGATATGTTCCTGCACTCCATGCTTAGCACAGCTATTTTTGGGGACAACCCATCTCTCCACTACGCCCCTAGTGAAAGCAGTTATCTCAGCCTCTCCACTACATGATTGCCATTCAGGAAATGTTTCCTTGCACCTGTTCTCTGATCCTTCAAATTACATGGCTCTACTGCTCTTTCTGGGAAAGCCTCCAAGACAGCAGTTTTCTCTAGCTCAGTTTTGTCCCATTTTGCTCTAGTTTATGCCCTCTGGCATATCTCTATTTGCAGCCTTTGCAATTCTGGTACTTCCTGATGAACATGACCATATTAAGGATAAACTAAAAGAAAAGGCCAGGAGGGATACTTGGGCTTGTCTACACTAATATGCTTGATCACTGGATGGAGACTGGGAAGATCTGAGCTATTTATGACTTTTCGCCCAGGTTTCCCACAAGCCTGATGGGCTAATAATGCTGAAAAGTGTTTTCCTTTGCAACATGCTTTGAGGTTTACTGATGAAAACTGGTATTTGCTGTCATCTTTGGCCGTCATGGTTGTTTGCTTAGTGTGTGTTGCCCAGAGTCTTTCAGTGAAGCCGTAGATGGCAGCAAATTTCTCATCCTTCTATGTCTGTGCCTTGTGCTGGCAAAACTGGGTAGGGCTTTTTTCCCCCACAATGACCACTGTTAGCTTGTAGCAAAACTCACATGAGGGAGATGGAAGCATCCAACAAACACTAGTGGTAGAACAGTTGTATGTCCAGAATACAAATGGCTTTGCCTGCAGAACATTCACTAGACTGCACCCTGCCATCCACGTAAGCCTTTGACACATTATGTTACTGCGGGGCTCTGTAAGCACATACACGATGATTTCCAAGGCACTCAGCAGGCTCCATGGCGGCAAGAGTTTACAGTCTGACCTAAAATGGCCGATTCAGAGACAAAAGGCGTACAAACTCTGGGTGTACGGTGTGTGCTTAGCAATGAAGGCTTCAAAGATGGAGTGGGGCCTTAGTCCTCAACCTAAGCAGGGGTCGCACTCCCATGAATTTAAGTAGGGGTCAAGTGCTTGCGTGTTTCCTAGGATACAAGCCCTAGTCCTCAGGAGACAAAGGATGTGTGCCTGTCTTGGCTGTTTAAGAAGAGAAGACAGCATAAGGTTAAAAAGAGAGAATGCTGTTGGAGGTGTGAAGTGAAAGTAAAGATTGAGAGATGGAGAAGGAATGATGAAGATGCCTGACCTCAGCATGGAAAAAAAACCCAACCCACATCACTGCCTAATGTGAGACAGGGCAGAATCTGAAATATGTAAATGCAAGATTTGGAAAGCAGGTGATTTCTGCACATAGCCGCTCAGGTTGCTGGAAATTACCCAGGAGATCTGGCTGCATTTTGCATGTTACCTCCAATCACAAAGTATCTTAGTCATAAATGTTGCTCCAAGCAGAGGTGAAAATCCATCTTAGGACTCAAGCAGTTAAATTAAATATACAGCTGTCTGCCAGCACCTCACTGTGTATCGCTTGTTCCTAAAGATAAGGCCTTATTGCAAGGAAGCCGGTAACAAAGCAATGAGTCATTTCTCAAACTGAAAAAAAAAAAAAAAAAAGAGCAAAGAAGTTATCCTGACAGTTGCTGAGGAAGACTGACATTCTGACATTGCAGCGTGATAATATGTAGCCCCTACTATGCCTTGCAGATTCAAAAAACCTTTTAAGATATGCACGTGTGTTGCCAAATTGCCTCAACACCAAACTTGTTGGGCTTCAAGCTACACACAGCACAGCAGCAAAGACTGTGGGGGAACTGAGGTGCTTTAAAATTAACTTAGGATAAGTTCATGTCCACACAGCATCCTGACTGACAGACTTCAGTGGTTGCTAGTCAAAATTTTCTGATGGAAAACCTTTTGGTGAATAGTTGTTTTCTTCAAATTCGCTTGTGAAAGTTTTAGTTGCTTCTAAAAAACATAAATGCTGTTTTTTCATAAAAGCTTTTAAGTAAGTTCTCATTATTTTCTGAAGAATACTTTTTTAAACATTCTGAGAGGGGTGAGAGGAGTCAATAACTTCCATGGTTTCCCTCTTCTTTGCATAAATAGAAACAGACTGCAAGAAGCAGGGAAAAATGGTAAGCAATAAAAAAAAATATGTTGTAAAATTATTGCCATTTTTAAACTTGCACGTATCAGTTTTGAGTCTTCTTTAGGAGAAAAAAAAACTGCCCGTGGTTACAAATTTGAAGTGAAAATATGCATTTTGTTTTAAATTTTGAAAATACATTTTTCCCAAACCAGCTCTATTTTTAACCAAAATTTCACTTAAAAAGGAAAAAACGGGGCAATCTAGCTTCTCCAAGTAGCATGCTATGAGTTACCAAGAAGCCTGAAGTGCAGGGAACCCTGAGCAACACCCCTGAGCAGGGGAGCCTGCTCTGGAAGCTGGAAAGCCATAGCAGAGCCTGCAATCTGAGCAGTCTCTGACACCGGGTGAGGAAAATGGTCTTTGGTAGAGTCTTCTGTCGTTGTTGCAACTCTGGCTGGCAGGCAATTATCAATAAATCTAATAGAGAAATTAATTCAAATTGTTATTAATTACTTATATTAATTTTTAATTTCTCTCCTTCGGACTTCCTAGTAGACTAATACCAGTCATTGACCTCATGAAAGGGGGGGAAATGACAGAAGTCCTGGTCCTAGCATCTCTGCTTTCTCTATAGATCCACCACCTCTCCAGCCTTTGTTGATGCCTGACAGCAAGCCGCGGCGGTGCATGCTTATAGCAGACAACTGCAGACCTCTCCGAAGGGATGCCAGCTGGAGGCTCGGAGTTGCCATTTTGCATCAGATCTACAAGCTGTAATTCTCCGCCTTGGAACATGTGAATAGGCTTCTTTGGTTCCTGTTATATTCCCTTTACGTCCTTGCTAGGGAGGTATAACGTCCTCCTAACATACACAGTTTGTGCAAATGCTGTTATAGAAACAGTTGCTATGGTGGAAAACCACTTTGCCCAGCATCCCCACCAAGCTGCTGCTGGAATCTGCCTCCCCTGCAACCAACTGCACTGGGAGCTGCAGATGTAGACCTGACATGGAGGTGCAAAGTCCTTCACATCCCCTGCCTTTACAGTGTATGCTCCTTAGCTTGCCTAATTGCTCTGACTGTGCTCCAGGGGCTACAGTCAAAGAGGTCAACCTGTCCTCCCACCACAAACCTTCCTGACAGTATTGAAGTTAGCTCAGAAACCGGTCTGTAAAAGCTTAGTATTAAAGAATGGGGTTTTGTGTTTGGATGGCTGGGAATTCATCTCTCTTTCTGGTCTAATGAAAGAGTTTTGTTCTGTGTGGTCTACTGTCAGACGCATGGGCTAGTGGAAAGCAGGGTAAGATGAAGACTGTGAGGTGTGATGCTTAGTTCCACCCTGACGCGCTATTTCGTGTGCTGTGTTAGTATGAAGCTCTTTAAACGTCGATGCATAGACCTAGGACCTCAAGTAGTGTGCACTGTGTCTGATACCTGCTGCTCCCACTGTGCGTGCAATATAAAGCTGCATTCGCCCTCCAGCTTTGTTAAGACAGTCCTGGTTTGGTGGCTGCAAATTATTCATTTCTCTTCCTACTCTTTGTATTGTGTGCTTAGAACAAAACCAGTTTTTGGCAGTGACAGTCTCTGTACCACATCCAATGTGACTGTGTCCCAGGTGTGGTTGCAGTCTTTAAGTGCCGTTGCAGTACTTCTGCTAATGAGCTCTTTCCAGAGCTACTAAACCAAATCCTGTGGATGTGGGTGTGCTTGTATTACAAGGGAGCTCTCCCTCTTCTCTTTTAACTTGGTTTCCTGCTTCACAAAGCTAATGCTGACATCAGGTATATGTATCTAGTCACATAGACAATGGCTCCTTCTCTAAGCTGAACTATTCCTATCTCAAAAGAATGGAGAATTTTGTGACTTACCCTGGAGCACTGCGGTGTAGCTGGCAGCAATAAGAAAAGCTACAGCAGTGAATGAAGGAAGGTCTTTTCTAGGCGATCGGGAGTTCAGGATGCACTCACAATTGAGCTTTTGTTTGCTGTTGTTCTTTTAAAATAACTAAAAATTCAGGGAGTGTGTTGGGGGAAGCCACTTTGACATGCGGGGTGCTCATCTATCCGGTAGGATGTGGTCTGAGCAGGGTGGACAGTTTCCTTCTCTGCGCAGAACAGAGCAAGGATTGTCCGAGTATGAGAGAGGCAAAGCACTGATCCTTCAGACCACAGCCTTGTTACTCTGGGCTTTTGTGTTTGGAATCGGGAGTTTCATTAGCCCTGTAATTTGTACTGTGCTGTAAGGCAAAGTGGATGAAAAACAGTCTAAGAAAAAGACTGGGGCTTTTCTTGGGTTTGTACTGTTGTTTCCCCCTTGAAATCTTTGGGTGGGGTTTTTTTTTTATGAGATTTGCCATTTTTGTGAGAGCAGATAGGGGAGGTCTGGGACTTTGCTTTCAGAACCTGGAAGAGACTGGGCTTTGAAGGAATTCGTACCATCACCCTTATTGTAGGTAAATAATACAAAACTGTTTTACTTTTGTCATCGTGTATTGTTTGGTTCTCACCTCCATGACACTCCATTCTTCCACTTATGAGCAACGCACAACTTACTTTGGAGCTTTGGTGGGGGAAGAAATGCATTTTCTTATGATGTAGCTGATACTGGACTTTATTTAGAGGCAAACTAGCGAGTAGAAGTTCTGGTGTCTTGACCTCATTTGGCAGACTCCATACTCCTGTGATGTCAATGAAAGGAGACGTAGAACCAGATAGCACCCCCAAATTGTTTTCTGTCTGTGCCCATCTTCGTCAGACCTGTGAGCATCCCCTCTCCCTCTCACCTAAGGGTTGCATGGAACTGCTGCTGTGGTGAGGTCCCCGCGTCTCTGCAGAAGCTGTCCACCTCTGCAGGATCTCTCCTCAGTTCGTGCTGGCCAGCGTGTGCTCCTGGCTGGTAGCTCTGCCTCAGGCCCTTCCTGTACTCAGTTCAAATGAAGACAAGAAAGGACAGTGGAGTTATTCCAGCACCTTCCTTTTGTCTTAGGGCCATCCTGACTCTGCAGGGATTTTTAAAGCTGTACTGTGTTTTTGGTTTTTCTCCTAGAAGCCTCTGCATATTTTTCCTGTTTGCAGGGGTTTGGATTTGTTAAACCAGTTCCCTTGCTGGTGGGTACACACACCTTTTTGTGTTTGAAACACAAGCTACAGGATAAATAATCTATTTGTTTCACCAGCTTTGTTAACCACACTGCAGGAAGATGAGTTGTGAAGCTGGTGCTGGGTGAGGGGTAAATGTGATGAATGACATTTCCCCCCCCCCCCACATTCAGGCTTGTTTCATTTGCACAGAAGTAGAAGAGAACGAACCTAATTTGCGTGCTGCTTTCTCCTGATTATTCACCTAGTTAAGCCCTTATTTTTCCTTGTCTGCCTTTTCTGTAATTACATATGTTTTTGTTACCTCCATACACATTAGATGTGCCTTGGTAGATTCAGTCCTGGAGTAAATTTTAGTGGAGCTGCTTTTTGGGGACAATTTTCTTGCAGCTCATGGAATTAGGGTGATGTAAGCCAGCAATGAATCAGGGAACAGTGCTGTAGTAGCTCTTGACCTCCCAGGAAAATATCACCTTTCCTGTGCTACTGGCCTAAAGTTGCTCTCTTTTACCCTCCCCATACTGTGGGGATCAGTCTGACTCTGCTGCCTCTTATCTAGGGCTGTCCCGATGCCACAGGAGCATGACAGAAGAAGGACAGGCGCACGTGGGAAAAACACTGCGGTCCTCTCCAGTATTGAACTTGGAGTCTTTTACCCATGTTTCTAATGTGACTTTTAATTTGGCCAGAGCCAGTCACATTAGTGGTGAGCCCACGCCCTGCATATTACACACACAGGAGTTCAGAAGTGTCAGATCTTCCGGGGAGCTTCCAGCAACAGAGAGCACAGAGCAACCAGAGGCTTATGAATGAATGATTTATTGTGGGGGTGGGCAACGCTATTATTGTGGCATGGGACAGGGGTGTTTGATCTTGTGCTGGTCACTAATTCATGTGTGAAGCCTCAAGCATGGATCTGCGTGGATTAAATGCATGCTGAAGATGTTTGCTGTACTGTGCCACTTCAAATTGTCTCTCATGATGCAAGGCGTTCAAAGCAAATAATTTTCCGTTTCCCATTTGCCAGTGAATGCATGCCATTTAGTTTGTAATTGGAACACAGCACGCTGCACGTATCTTTGCTAGATTATGAAAAGCGGTCCATTTTCTAAATTGCACAAGTATTTGTCACCTTTGTTTTAAAATGGGAGCCATAAATTTTATGGGGCATGCGAATATATATATATTAGTTTTCTCACACAGGAGAATCAGTTGTATTCTGATCTGACATGGGCTTTATGGCCCAGGTCAGGTTACATTCTGTACTAAATTTTGTCTATTGATTCTATATTTAGATTTTTGCTTTGAATTTTTTTTAAGGAGACAAAAATAAGAAAAAACTAGGCCGATCATAGGGGTGTGCTTCTACATGTTACTCATAAGCCAGGAGATTCAATGAGCTATGCCAATTTGGCATGCTGAAGACGCTTGACACTCCATTTCTTCTTAAATATGGTACATTTAAAAACTTTGATTTTACACAACTGCGGATCTGTTTGATTAATGTGTTTTCTAGGGAGTTTTTAAATACTTGAATTGCCTGAGAAAAGTCCACTAATGCTTAATGGGGCATGACAGTGGCCTCAGCCTAGCTGTGATGTGGAATGTCATCTGACAGGGGAGACAGAAAGGGTTATGTTCCTAGGGTTATGGGGGATAAAATGCAAATGAATTAATAGAACAGATTTCCTTCACACTTCTGGAAATACAATTTTTTTTCAGGTCAGCAAACATTATGAAAGCCTTGTCATCTCTGCCTCTGAAGAAACATGTGCCTTTCAGAAAGTGAGAACGAAATTCCTTTTATTTTTTCGTTTTCTGATTGTACTTTTCCGCCCTTGAATATGTGGGGGCCTTTTTCTTTTTTGTTCTTTGGTGGAGGGGCTGAGGGAGGGAAATGGGGGCAGTTTGCAAACAACGTGACTCAACATGACAGGAGTTAATTGGAGTTCATGTGCCAAGCCAGTGTTAGTAAAAAAAACCACTGCTGCTCTTTTTGGGAGAGTAAACGTCTCTGTGCTCTTCAATTGTCTTTGTGCTTTGGTGGGGGGAGAAAAAGGGTTCAAAGAAATGCTGTAGGATTTCTGTCTGCCTGTTATTTGTAATACACCTGGCATCTGTAGTGCAAAAAGGACTGCAAAGTGCAGTGCAAAGAAAAATGCTGTTACAGAGTCAAAATGGGGTTATCTGAAGCACCTAATTTTGTTCTTGGTGCTGTTGGTGAAAATTTTTGCTGTTGCTCAAAGAAATTGAATTTAGGCCACTGGCAAGAGCTGTTGAAAACCCCATTGTGGGCTAAGATCCCTTTTCTGAGGTTAACTCAAAAAGAGCTTTGCCATTTTGTAATGTAGGATTGAGATCAATAAGGAAATAGGAAATAAGACGAAATCTGGAAATGCTCAGAGTAGTTAATGGGTAGTGAGATTGGGAAGAGTGCTTGTGGAGGGAAAAAACTCCCTTTTCGGTCTGTTGGAGTGTGTTGCTAAACTGAGGGGCGGGCTGGTTTGGAGGACTGAGGTATATGTCAGCTGGAATAAGTACACGGGCTACAGGCAGACTGATCCTGAGCTTAATTCACTTTTGCTCTCATGAACTGAGTGGATGGGCAGTGGGATCTTCCTCTTTAGTGGATCTGTTGGTCTATTTAAAGCACAACTCTGTGCTTACTCCTCTGGGATTCACTAGTCTTATCTCAACATTGTTATTTATCAGTAAGGAACCAACTTGACTGGAGATATGGATACAACATGCACTCCAACATGACAGCTTTTAGATCAGGATTGTATTATGTGGAAGCTAGGTTTACATTACATCTAAGTAAAATATTGTCACTGTCTTGCACTGCCCACACCAGTATGTTTTCTAAGATTCAGAGTGTTCCTATCTTCTCTTGTCACCAATAGCCAGATTTTCACAAGAGATAGTCACTCAGCAGGGCTCATTTTCACATAGACCAGTTTCCTGTGCATTTTTACGGTGTCATAGTATGACTATAATTTATGTCCATATTAAAGAGGTTTTACAGTGGATTTAAGAAGCTTTAGCATATGGGAGAACCAGACAAACTGACGATTTAGCTTGTATTTTCCCAAATACACAATATGCAGATGATTTTTTTCACCCAAGGAGTGGTGAAACCCATTCAGGCAATGCACCTCTTGACACTCAAAGTGTGAATCAAGAATTCCTCCACGTGCTAACTGGGTTGGAAACAAGCTGTTATACATAATTTTTTCTTGATGATACGCACCAGGTCGTTCATCTCCTCACTTATCAATTAAAGAGTTGCTTCAGAGCACGCAGGTCTCATTACACCTTGAAACTCAATGCCTTGATCTATCATAAATGGTTTAAGATTAATATGGAGGAGGCTAGCTTTCTTTTAGTACTTCACAATTTGATTTAGCCTAGATATTATTTCCCAATGGAGAAGGAGTTGTTTACTTTGGAAATATCATAAGTGATGGAATATTGAGAATCGATCAGTCATTGCTTTGACGCTTACACACAGACATCACAGAGATGCAGGGATAATTACAAAATGCAATGTTCAGGTAGAGTTCCTTAGAGAAGTGGTTTGATTAAACCTTGGCAACTAATGAAGGGTGAATCCTTAGCAGTTACTATGAGTGCGTTATGAAAGATGCATCTTAACTGTTTGGTTTTGAATGTATTGTATCATGCAGAGATACTAGGGTGTATAAAATGATACCACCTTTGTTAACATAAAAACCGTATCTGCCTGACTCAATTCCGTGTGTTGCCAACGTTACTTAAAAGCCCATCCTTTGACTCCTGGAGAGTTTCTTTGAAGTGATGCAACTTAGAACAGGCTTTGGTTCCAAGTGTCTTTTGTTCTCATTTGCTTATATTGAGGACCAGTACAAATCTACGAGGGCAAAGAGTAAATCTGTTCTCCCTTTAATGGGACCACTCATGCAAAGGCTTTGGGATTAGATCTTAAATTGGCACCTTTTAAATCTCTGATACAGTTACAGACTCAGTGAGCCATGCAGAGCTCTCACCTTTCGTACAGCTGCAACTAGCTGGAAATTACTTTTCTCCTTTGTCAAAATATGTTTTCTAACAAACATTTAGCCTGCTGCTAAAAACAGTGCAAAACACTGAACAACAAATGTAGTTTACCTGAAAATATTCAGCTTTACTTCCTCTTCTAGAGAAACAAAACACAGACAAACAAAAAAATAGCTAGGAAAAAGTATATGACATCTGGGGATAAAAATCTATTGCTGTGTTTAAAAGAAAATCTTGGGGAGGAGAAGGAAGAGGAAAGGAGCACTAGATAAACAGTTTTATGGTTCTAATCACCAGTGTGTTATTACACCTCCTCCAACGCAAAATGGCAAGGCAGACTAACTAGTAAAAACGTTACCTCTCCTCTTCACTGTCCTCAGGTTTCCTTGCATTCTCTCTTCTCTGTAAGAAGGAAAACAGTCAAAGTCAGATAGCAGATATAACCCTACTGCTGCAGCTGTGAGATAACTGCTCTTACTATGCAACTGTTGTGGTGACAATCCAAACTGGGGGGGGGGCGCAAATGCAGTGAGCATTTTACAAGGAAATGGACTATGTCAGTCTCTGCTGGGTTTGTTGGTGGTTTGCACACCTAGGATTCCAGGTAGCTCACCTGTCTGATTGTGTTGTCTCTGGAAGAGTACTTCAGAGTTTCTCCCTGTGACCAGGGGTGAGCAAGGGGCTGGAAGCGGGTTTGTGAGCAGGGAAGTTTGTGGAAGAGAAAGTTCATGCTGCCACAGCCATGCATACAATGTTAATATGCGGTCATGAAATCGCTTGATCTTCACATTGTTCCCTGGGTGTTTGAGTCTTCAGTGTGTCAAGGCTTGGGTTGGAGTGTCTATTTCAATAGTGGTGCTCAGATATTTGAAAAAGATCCTTGGCAACTTCAAGTGCAAGACCCTTTTGTTGGTGAGAATTTTGTAACGATCCAGGCTTTAATATTGCACGTGTTGGGAGATATGGGCAAGAAATTGCTGATCATTCTTTCTCTGAGTACACCCTTGTAATTGACTGCTATGCAAAACAATGCTAATGAGAGTCCTGCAGGCACCTTTGTCCTTCAGTCTTGGCAAGAATAGATCAATACACCATGCAAGATGAGGAGGGTTGAAGAATATGTGGAAAGCCAATTTGCAGGCCAAAGAATGAATAAGACTTCTGAGACAGCAGAGTTGGGAGAGGGAGCATGTGAATAAGGAGAAACTCCCCTTTGAGGTGAAGTGCAGTCCCTGTCAGAAATAAGTAAGTTTTAGACCTCTGCTGAGGGCAGCGAGTAAATGGAATTCAAGGTGCAGAAAACCTGACCGTGTCTGTGTCAGAAGGCAGAGTAGCATCACGGATTCTGGACTTTTTAGTTCACTTTGCCATTGATACTATCCTAGTTCTGCAGCTGAGCCTGTTCTAACTTTAAATCATTCAAAAATCAATGTATGACCTGCATTCCCCTTCAAGAGTAAAACCCCCTGGGATCTGCTGGAAGAAGAGGATAAGAATGTCATACATGTTCTGTTGGCTCCTCTCATGGCAGGGTATATTCAGAGCAGGTGGGTTTGCGAACTCACGCTTTCATTCTGGAGGTATTTGTTCAGTAATGAATGAGGCAGAGGAGCAGACCCTGAGAAATCTGCACTCTGACACCCTGCTGAGTCCGCTCAGACGGTAATGTAGAATGTCTGTACTCTCCAGGGGTGTAAAGTACACCATCAAAATGCAGAAAAACAGGCCTCTTAGAAAAAATTGTGCCTGTAGATACAAGGAAAATGGACAAATGAAAAATTAAATGAAGGCAGGCTTTTTTTCCTCAAATGAAGACAGATCTCACATTGCAAATGATGAGAAGCCTGCAAGATAATGCACCAGCTGGGGACTTCTGTATGGGTTTAACTGGAAAGAGGACAACTAGCAGCAGCATCCCAGCACTGGTTTGGAAGAAAATCACATCCCTGCATCAGCAGTACAAATTAAGAAAAGAAGGAAGAAGTTAAAAGTCAGTAATCTTCCTTATATCTAATGATGCCCTCTTGGACATGTACTTTCTGCTGTGTTTTTCTCATACATCCAGATTCATTCTTACTGCTGCAGCTGTTATAGACTGTTACTGCTCTGGCACTCAAAAGGTGGTGCCTAAGCTGAGTTTCACAGTGTGAGGACTGTAAGAAAATACAGTAAATAATCATGTCCTCCAAAACTTCTTCTGAAGAAGTTAGAACAAAACTAGCTTTCTCTCCAAAATTTACCTGGCACTGTTAATGTTAAAGAAAGCAGGAAAAGCTAGAATAGTAGGCTACACTGCCAGTGCCTAATCCATTCTCTATAGAGATATCTCCTGAAATGGAGCGATGTGCTCTCTTTGGCCATAGTCTGGCAAATGAACAAACACTTAACCTGAGTGTCTGCTCACAGTTGCTTGACTTCAAGGTGATTTGATCAAAAGCTTTATTTAATGGTATGACAAGCAGCCTCTTGGGCTCCCTGACCTTATGTGTGTGATGTGGAAACAGGTAATGACAGCCATGTCCATAGATTCTCCCTTTAATGAATTAATTCTGGGTGCCTGTAAGAATTTTTTTGGCTTCTCATGTCTTGCTTAATTTTTAATGAGGAAAGTGAACTTGGGTTAAGTTACCAGGTTTTTTAATAGTACACAACAACCCCATGCAATGCTACAGGCTTGGGGAAGAGTGGCTGGAAAGCTGTCTGGTGGGAAAAGACCTAGAAGTGTTGGTCAACAGCTAGCTGATTATGAGCCAGCAGTGTGCCCAGGTGGCCAAAGAGGCCAACAGCATCCTGGCTTGTATCAGAAATAGTGTGGCCAGCAGGACTAGGGAAGTGATCATTCCTTTATACTTGGCACTGGTGGGGCTGCACCTCGAGTACTGTGTTCAGTTTTGGGCCTCTCACGACAAGACAGACGCTGAGGTGCTGGAGCATGTTCGGAGAAGGGCAGTGAAGCTGGTGAAGGATCTAGAGTGCGAGTCTGATGAGGATCAGCTGAGAACTGTGATTGTTTAGCCTGGAGAAGGAAGAGAGGAAGACGCTATTGCTCTCTACAACTACCTGAAAGAAGATTGTGGTGAGGTGGCTGTTGGTCTCTTTTCCAAAGTAAGAAGTGATAGGACAGGAGGAAATGACTTTAAGTTGTGCCAGGGTAGATTTACATTGAATATTAGGAAAAATTTTTTAAGGGAAAGGGTTGTCAACCATTGGAACAGACTGCTCAGGGAAGTGGTTGAGTCACCATCCCTCGAGGTATTTAAAAGACGTGTAGATGTGGTGCTTAGGGCCATGGTTTCGTGGTAGACTTGGCAGTGCTAGGTTAATAGTTGGACTTGATGATCTTAAAGGTCTTTTCCAACGATTGTATGATTCTCCTCCTCTACTCTGCTCTCTGACACCCCACCTGGAGTACTGCGTTCAGCTCTGGTGGCCCCAGAACAAGATAGACATGAATGTGTTAGAGTGGGTCCAGAGAAGGGCCACAAAGATGATCTGGACCACCTTTCCTATGAGGACAGGCTGAGAGAGTTGGTATTGTTCAATCTGGAGAAAAGAAGGCTTTGGGAAGGCCTTAATGCAACCTTTCAATATATAAAAGGGGTTTGTAAGAGAGAGGCTTTTTACCAGGGCCAGTAGTGACAGGACAAAGCACAATGGTTTTAAACTGAAAGAGGGTAGATTTATATTGAACGTAAGGAAAATATATTTATGATGAGGGTGATGAGACACAGGAACAGGTTGCCCAAAGAAATTGTGGATGCCTCATCATTGGAAGTGTTCAAGGCCAGGTTGGATGGGGCTTTGAGCAACCTAATCCAGTGAAAGATGTTCCTGTCCATAGCGGGGGGGGTTGCGTAGATGATCTTCAAATGTCCCTTCCAACCCAAACCATTCTATGATTTTGTGAAATATACCTATGAAGGGCAGTGGGAAAGACAGCCAAAATAAGGGGAATACGGCCTGTTGTAGAAAGGAATATAAAGGGTCAGTGGCCATTACCTACAAAACCCTTTTCTCGGTGGCTGCACAAATGAAAAAAAGCTTCTGAACAGAAGGAGGTCACGTTCTCTCTTCCCCATGAGATGGCTATTGCTGCACTCATGGACATCCAGCTTAGGCAGAACAGGGGGATGCTAAAGGAGAGAAAACCCTAGGGCTTTCTTTGTGAAGTCCGACATGGAGAAGTAAGTAGAGGACCAGCAGCAAACATGAAAGTTCTGCCAGGACTACATATCAGCTGCTTTGCTACCTAAAAAGGGATATTTCTTTTCCAGCAGGTGCGGAAATCTAAGTCCAAGACCTAAAGGACCCCTGAATTGAGAATTATAGATGTTAAATCACTTTGGTTGCTGCAAGGAGAGGTGGAAAGTCAGTGTGAATGGGGGTGTATGAGCTCCCTCCTGTGTCTACTTGTGTGATAAAGGTGGACCTCAATGAGAGACCTAGGAAGAGAAGACTCTTTAGTTGCCAGTTTAAAGTACTTCTGATCTCCTGTGCTGGCAAAGCAGTGATGACGGCAGTACACGGAAAGTAGCGAGAGGAATAAGAAATATTCTGTTCAGTCTGGGCTGGGGAAAGTTAATTGCAACATAAAAATGCTATTATGGTATTAATGAGAAATCCACTTGTGGAAAGCAGTGCCAGGCTGAACCTGCTATTTGTAAAATTTACACAGCAATCAACTAATTCTAATCTGTTTGATTTAATGAAGAACTCATGTTTAAAATTTCTTTAAAGAAAAATCTAAAAATTTTTAAAAAAATACTGTCTCCGTTAAGATCTCCATGATTTTTTTTTTTTGTCTCTCCACCCTCTGATTTTCACTGAGATCAGAAATCTCAGTATTTCAGAATTTCAGATCAGTGGTGTTTGAAGATCATATTTTAACCCCATTTTGTCCCTTTTTTCTCCAGTACATGGTAGAATACTGGAATGAATAGCTTCCAGCTGATTTCTTGTTCTGTTTCTGCGTTACTTTCATTGCTTCTTTTGCCACACTGTCAAGCTTCCAGGGGTGAAGAAGTATTGAAAAGATGCAATGTGAGGAAAGGGAAAACACACACATTCCACAATGGAAAAAGAACAAACACCCCTGAAACCTTTAGTTTCTCTGGGTTAAACTGCAAAAGATAGAAAGGGGGAAAGAGGGGAAGAACCTTTCCTTTCCTCAGAATAGGTAAAATTGAACTGGCAATGATGCGTGGCCAAATGAAGGGTTTGTGTGCCTTTTCTCAGGCAGTGAGAAAAAGTGATCTCTTGAGTGATCCATGAGAAGCTACCGTTACTTTCCAACAAACCTTGACTTCAAGTCTCAACCGTTTGAAACCGTTTGAAACTTTGAAATGATCATAAAGTCAACAAAGCTGTGAACGATGAGCATGTTCTATCCTGGGATAAAGTGGGGTCCAGGTGCTCCCAACCTCTTTTTTTCACCCAGATCTGATTCAGTGTTGTCCTGTTGCCAGCCAGAAGGCAAATGAGTGGTGTCAGTCACAAAGTCTGATCATCAGTCTAGTAACTGGGTTGACACAAATCTCTCAGGTATCAAGCTTATGTTTCTCAATTAAAGAGGAGCAATAATTGAAGCACATCTATTGTGAGGAGCAGGAGGGTGAAAGCTTTCTGTGGAACATGTAATTGTACAAAGGGATGGGAGACATGGATTGGCCAAAACCCTGTTCAGAACTTCACTTTTGAAGTGGTGAGGCAATTTCAGCTCCATTTTACAGATGAAAAAATGGGAAAGAGGTTTTAAATTATTAGCTCCAGGCTCTGAAGGGAAAATCAGTGCTGGTTTGACCACTAGTAATATCACCTCTATCACTGTTTGGACTGCAGCGAA
Source organism: Psophia crepitans (assembly GCA_013399095.1). Taxonomy (NCBI): domain Eukaryota; kingdom Metazoa; phylum Chordata; class Aves; order Gruiformes; family Psophiidae; genus Psophia; species Psophia crepitans. Next base: position 708,614 of record VWZZ01006565.1, on the reverse strand, counting down.
CCCCTTACAGGTTAATAATCGTAATAGTGCCTTTTAGCTTTTATCAGGCCATCTGATCTAACCTGTGGATGTGAAGATGAAAGGTTAATCCCTGGGGCTATCTGCTTTCCTTTACCTTTTCTACCTGAATGCATTGTTTCCTTGTCTTGCCTGCCCACTTTCGGCATATGTCTCCTGCTGTCTTGTAGCACTAATGCTGGTTTACATCTGACTCTGTGCAGGGGACTGCAGCCTCTTCGAACAGCAGCGGCCTATTTAGAGATGCTTGTGAGTTTCCTTTAGTATTTCCTCTCCTCTCCTGGCAACTCCTCTCAGCATGATTTATGAATAGCAAGCATATGGGGGTGATGTAAGTATCAACACCTCTGAATTCCAGTGATAGGAGCCAGGATAATTAATAATAACAAACCAGGAGTGTTTGCTTTGCATGGAGATCACGTAGCAGAGGAGTGTTTTTCTGTATTCTTTGGGAATGGGGGAAGTCAGTCCTAGCCCTTCCCTGTGCCGTTAAATCTGCATGTCATTTTCCTTGGATAATTAAGTAATGCCAAACTTTCAAGGAGAGAGACTCCCTCCTTTTCCCTTGTTAGCTTGCAGATGTAGTACATGTTCCTTGCGGCAAATCAATGCTAACTATATTACCATGCATTATTGCAGTAATGGAGTAGAGTAAGCCCAAGGAAAAATGTTCCACCCTTGCCGATTGCATTATGAGCATGAGGATCTTTTATGTAGCAGACTTATTAATTGCACTTTCATTTGTGTCCCTGAATTTTAACCCTTTTGAGATTGCTCTCCAGCTCCAGAGCACCACTAAAACTGCCAGGTGTTGGATAGATTCAGAAAAGGGAGAACGACAAGAGTGGTGTCTGCAGTACTGCACTGGAACATGGACGTCTGTAACAAAGCTGAGGAATAGCATTAAACCGTCACAAAAAGAAGGCAGCTGTTAAATAGTAGAACACAGAATAATATACTCTATGTTTGGAGCGACAAACGTTGTGGTCAGGCGCTCTTTTAAGGGAAAGGGAGGGAAGGGGTTTGGCCTCTCCACATGTACCCCCTTTGGCCTGCTGCATGCTTTTGTATTGCACAAAATTTGTATTGCAGGTTGTTCCTCCTCCCTCCCCAGATGAACTCCCTGGTTTGCCCCTGCAGCATTTTTATTTTGTGGAGATCAGCCTCCTTAGCTGTTCTCATTTGCACTCTGTGTGAAGGCAGTGAACTTCTGCGTTGTCTGCAAGTCATAATCTAGGCTTCGGAGTGGGGTTTGTCTCTTTGCTGCATTTGCAGGCCTTCTCCTGGTGCCTGATAGGAACTCTAGAGCTTATGCAATTATTAATGTAGTAATTAGCGTTTGCATCATGGAAGTGCATACAGCAGTGATGCCTGGCCTTAGCCAGCCCACTACTGAGCATGCCTTACAATGTCTGTGGGTTACATGTTGTTCCCTTCATCGGGCCAGTGTTATTTTTGTGTAATTTCCTCTGGTTACGTGAAACTTCAGGTAGTCCCCTGCGAGCTGAAGCCAGCAGCCGAAGCAGTCTAGTGAAGGCTGTAATAGCTGCCACTTTGTTTTGTCCTACTTCTTGTCTTAGAGGTGTTTGGAACATAAATTTGCCTGACATTCCCCCTTTCAGAATGTTTCAAACTCTATTTACATGACATTTGATGCAACCTGGCTCCTTTTAGGACTAAGTTGTTGTTGAATCAGTGCACAGGAGAACTGGGGGACTGCCAGGACTGGCTTGGTGAGAAACACCTGCCTACAGCCAGCTGCTTGCTGCTGTAGTCCTGTGTTATTTTTCTTTATATTAATATTTCCTTTCTGTTTTGTTCTTCCCCACTAAATATACAGCCTTCCATTCATGTGACTGGTATAAACTCTTTCCTGAGTGCTGTGCTTAAATTTTCCTCTTGTTTAGTGTTGTTCTTAAAAGAAAGGAAGGAAATAGCCATGAGACTCTTAAAAGGTGGTCGTAGTGGGAGACAAAACAGCACCAAGCTGTGGCAGGTTGAACATCCGCCTGTGAAGTCCCACCATGAAAGCTGGGGTCCCTGCCAGACTTGTTTCTCTCTAGCCTGCTAGGAAAATTCTGCCTTTGCATACACACAAATTGCTTTGGATTTAGCTTGAGTAGAGAAGAAACAAAACCAGTCCCTTCCTCTTCTAGGTCTGTCTCAAGCTTACGGGGAGGGGGAAGTGGAAGAGGGAAGGATTTGTCTGGAACAGGATACAAAGTGGAAAAAGTACTGGAGTGAGTGCAAAGCCTTAACTGTAGAGATCTGTTTCTGTGTCACTGACCATAGCAGCTTCATTCTTCTAGTAGGTGCTCTTCAAGGTGGGAAAAGGCAGTTTGTGCCATTTTTCTGTCTTTCTGATTTCCAAAACATCTAAAACATTTTTTAGATGTTTTCTAAAACATCTCCTGTGCAGTATCTGGTTGACTGGAGGCTATCTGGAAGGTTTTCCATCCTTGTGGATTTGTGAGTTGTTGATGTTTCATTTGCCAGTAGCCTGTGGGGACACGGATGTGGCTAATGTTAGCTGTTCCTCCTTATCTGAGGCTACTAAGTCCTTTGAATTTCTTCCCTGGGGGATTCTCCCCCAGACTAGGGGAAGAAGGAAGTCTGGTGGGATTGCTGAGGACATTAGCTGGTTGCCCAGGGAGCTAGCACTGTACTGCATGTGAATTCTTGGAGAAGGCGTGGTCATCGCTAGTCAGTGACATGTTCCTGAGCTATCCTCTCGGTCCTGGTTTGTGTTGTATGACTTGTGGCCTTATGGAGACTTTGGTTTACAGCCAGTAGTACAGCCCTGAAGGGCTAATTACTCCTCAATGGGCTTCAGGGATGTCACTGTTTGGATCATAACAGTGATCTCTACAGTAAGACAGTCCCAGGACTCCTCTAGAAGGGAAATCTGGGTCAAACAAAAATCAGTGGGTCTCAGGTGGTAGCATCCCTGGGAGGGGACTGGGAAAATACAAGTGATACTGCACACAACTTTAATTACACATTATAATATTTGGTGTTTATTAATGATCGGTCTGTAAATAGAGTCACAACCAGCAGACGCTTGGGAGTCATGGAAGTTTAATCTTTTTTAGCTGATTTGGGAGCAGATGACTGTTGACCCCACAAGGCATATGAAGCCTTGGAAATTTGGACCCTAAGGAGATGTTCAGGGCAGGAGAGTATATAGGCTCTTGAGGAGTCCCATCAGGATACAGGATGAATGTGGGACATTTTCTGTTTCTTTCTCTTGCCTAGACCCCCTGGTTGTTGCTATCGTTTTAGTGGGATTATTGAGAGGATGGAGAGATTGGCTCTGGCAATAGACCTTCCACCACAATGCAGGGTGACAAGGGACAGCTTGAGTCTAGTAGAGAGTAATTTGTCTTTAGTTGGCTGACTTCACATCTTCCATAAATCTCTCCCTTTTATCCGAGTCTCATCCTATTATTTTAGCTGTGATTTGCACAGTGTACTGTGTTTTTGTTTAAATGCAGTTGGGTCTGTTATAGAGAAAGGTAAATGAGTTATGCGACCTCTCAAGATCCCTATTTTTAGAGGGCTCATAAATGCTAGTCACTTCTGAAATGGTCTCACCTTAGTGACTAGTGAAATCTGATGATTTTTAAACTCTAATTCAAAGCCCGTGCTTAAATACAAAGTGTGCTGGGGTCACAGGAACAAGTCCTGCTCTGACAGTAGAATCATCAACTACTTTTTTTACTGCACCTTCAGATATGCCAGCTGAGCTCCTCCATTATCTCAAACCTATTTCAGTCAAAATAAGAAACAGCTGAAATGCTTTAACTGGCTGGTGACTGTTAATGTGTGTCACCTGAACAGCTCTGGCAGCAGGGATGGACTGCATGGTAACTGGTTGCTTCCAGCAGGCACAGTGGCTAAGGATGGATACCTCTTCTCTTGGCACAACAGGAAGATGTTTGAAGGTTGTTTACCCAGCAGCGAGAGGTGGCAACATTTAGCACTGTGCCGAAAGTTTGTTTGTGCTAAACCTTGCCCGGTTCAAACAGCTTCATGCTTCTGAAATCACAGTAGCTGTAACTACTGTTGTCCTGAATGTTTTGAAAGAAGACCTGAACCTTTCTAGATCCCACTATGCTCTAGAGAAGGAGTAGAACAAGCCGAGGGAAGTTTCAGGTTCACAAAGACTCTTTGCACAGCAAGGCAGTATTTGTGCTCTCCTTCTCAGCAGCAAAAGCCACTCCTAAACAATCATAGACATGAGGCTTCATTAACAACTAGAAATGAAAAACTAAGAAGAGGTGCACAAAGTTTCGAACAGTAAGGAGGATTCCTCTTCTCCATGGAACCTGTGAGACCTATGCATACCGTGGGACAGGAAAGAAGACGAGGGACATGTACGCTTTCTGAATCAGTGACCATGTGAGTAATAGTCACATTCCCTGTTTTTAATCAGCTTTTTTCCAAATGGGATATCTTGGTACTCATAGCATGTTCTCGGATATTACAATGTCTTAAGCCATGATTATGCCTCTCTTCATTATACGTGGCACAGCTGGACCCAGCTTTTTAGATGAGCTCTTTGAATTCAGAAGACAAAAAGAGGCTGCAGGTTTGAATGTCCTGACCCAGAGCTTCCTAAGTGATGCTAAGAAGCATACGTTCAAAAACTTGGCAAATGCTTCTGAAAATCTCAGATCTTACTGTGGTCTTGGATGATTTGAAATCTGGAAGATGGGGATCCTGTATTTCTGACTGGGGTCTCCAAGATAGAAATATATGCAACCTGCAGTCTACAGTGAACTTGTGTGCTGCACAACTTGTCTTTGTATGTGCTGCAAACCCATGTACTCATTCCGTTCCCATAAGCTCTTTGGCATTCCTGATGATGCTGATTATCAGATTTGGCTTTAGCACAAACACTAGAACCAACACTAACTAGGAGCATGATCTAAAACCTGCAGAGTCTCTCCAGAGCATCCAAAACACTTCTGACTTCTCTATGTGTCACTAAGTCCTTCACCTGCACTGTGCAGGTTGTGCATCTTTTGGGCAGCCTTAGCAGTGAGTGAAGGTAGTGGGGCTGTCTGAGCATTCCTGAATGAAAGGGGCTTTTCTGTCTCCCACACTCATGTTGTTTGGATAGAAAAAATGAAAAGGAGGGATGCAGACAGGCTGGTCACCAACCCTGGCATTGCATCTGCTCACACTGGTGAAGTACTGAGCCTGAGGGTGAGATCCGCAGAAGTGGTTCTTCACTCTGCTGAGCTTCTGGTGTGGCCCGTGGCACCCTCTCCTGCTTTGGGCCATTGTGTGGCCACATGGTGTTGAGCAAGAGGATAGCAGTGCTGTGATGCGGTGAGGGGACCCGCTATTTTGTGAGAACCCTGCTCCAAGATCACCTGTGATCAAATTGTCCCATCACTGTCCCATGACCCAGGACATGTAAAACGCTTCCCTTTGCATGCTGGTATGTTGTACATGTGTTGCATACCTGTGTGCTGGGCTGCTGGACTCCCACTTTCATCCCTTAGTGCAGGAGCTAGATTCTCTCTTGCAGCGTCTGCACGGTGGTTTTTTGCAGCTCTTATTTGGGCGCTTTGCAGCAAGTCTGGCAATGCTAAAGGCTCCCTGCCATGGGCCTGCTATGCTTCAGAGGTGGACTGTCTGCTGCACACCCTGACTGGCTGTGCTAGGAGGAAATCTGTCCCATGCCAGGGGTAGTGCTGTACCAGCAGAAATGATGGAGCCCTGCCTGCAGGTGATCCTTAGTCTGAGGATATAGGGACACTTCAGCTTTTAATGATTTTTGTTTAGGTAGATTCAGGCCTTTCCATAGTAAGCAAGACAGCGTTATCACAGAGCTGCTTTGTTTTCCAGTGACTGGTCTCACACATAATGAATAGGTTAAAGTTAACTGAAGAAAACATTGATTTTTCTCTTAGTACATGTGGGATTTCCTCCCTTGGGAGGGCTTAAGTAGTGCGGGAGACCTTCAGGGGAGGGTGCATGTGTGTGAAGGGAGTGTCATGTAGCTGGGACACTACTTTTCTTTCTCCGCTCTAAATTTTTCTTGTGTGATCTCTTCCCCAACTCTCCCCCCCTTTCTTTCAGGTTCCAGCAAGTAAGGTTGCAGCTCCCACTCAGAAATTTCCTGGGGTGACAGCGAGTGGGAGACACACTCTGGACCTTCAGGGAGGCTGGGGTGTGTGCAGTCATGCAGGAGGGAGAGGGACATGAAGCAATGATGGGCAGAGCTGGGCAAAAAGAATGGATGGGGGGGGGGTACTAGGGGGCACGTCTACAACCAGCAGTGGAGGTAGTGATGGTGAAGTTATTGATATGTGTGATACGAGTTAACTCTTCAGTTTCATAATTTTTTTTTCCCAAATGAAAGTCACAGAATAGGGGAAAGAAAAGAAAAAAACAAAACACCACCAAACCCCAAATGATCAACGCTGCTTTAAAATGCTTTGGCATCAAATAATTGCCAGGCTCTTTTTCTTTCTTTCTTTAGATAGTGTCATTAGGCTTCTTCCATCCAAATCATCCCCTCCAAACAAACATAACTTCCCCCAATTGTCTTTCCTTAATTGAACCGAGCACCCCCTTGGTTATAGGCATGTTCTGCTACTTTATATTTGTGCCACAATTTGCCTTCCAGAACATTTACTTTCTTGCTTATTTAGAACTCTACTTCATTGCCTGGTGTTATGGCATATGTTTGTCTTACATCAATTAAAAATCAACATGGTCCAACAGAACCTAACACCAACCCCTGCTTCTTTGAATGGATGTTTGCAGCTGGGTAGGGATTAAAGCAGATTGTAATGGATTAGACCAGGGATTAAAACAGCCTGTAATGGATACTGTGTTGAACTATTCCATTTCTATTCTTGGAGACAGACTGTGCAAATCTAAGGTTGTCATATGACATCCTCACTGTAACTGTGTCATGCAAGAGGCCATGTTTTGAAGCAGCAAACCAGATATTCCTGCAACAGGGGTGGTACAAACTGGAAAAGCCCCTTCTCTGTGTGCTAGTGATGGGCACGCAGTTCGCGAATCATGCAGGAGATGGGGGTGTTGCTCACATTACCTTTGTCTTCTAGAGAAGGAAAGGGAGTAGAGAGCACTGCTGCTTCTGTCTTCCGCGCCGAGGCCTCTGCTAAGGACCGGGAGATTCAAAGCAGGGAGACTTTAATAGACAGTCCCACATCATCAGTGGGACTTCAGCTGTGCATCCTATTATTTAACAGTAAAGGATTTTTAGGGTTTTCTTTAGAAAGACCAGCCCTTTCTGTGAGTATCTGCCTGAGAAATGAGGGCCTGGGATAATTTCGCTGTCATAGTATAAACTGCATGTCTGGGATTGTTCCTGAGTGTGGCAGGTGTGGGTGATATTGAGAGGGTGATTTTAGTTGCAAGTAACAGCTCTTCAGTCTGCAGGGTAGGAGAGACCAGCTATTGGGGTGGTGAAAGTACTGCCCTTAAGGAGGTGCTGGAGAACACACCTGGGCATGCAGCCCATCACATTCTGTGCCACGTCCAGCACAGCTGGGCTCTTGTGGTGACAAAGAGTGATGTGGTGGGCACAGACCAATGCCTTCTCTTGGCATGATTTGGGAAAGGAGATGTGTCCACATGTCCCGTCTTGGTGTGGGTGAGCTTTGGTCAATAAAGTCACGGATGATGTTGCGCAAATGAACTTAAGAACTAGGTCTTAAACAGCATCCAGCAAGGCTGGGAAGATAAATTGGACTATGTAGCCTGCACAATAGCTAAGCAGGGGCAATTGCTAGCCCCGTGGTAGCTTTCACTTTGTGGTGACAGGGGTTGCGAACATGCAGAGATCTTCAGGAGCTGCAGGTGGGTCCAGCGGGACTGGAAAAACTTTAATCATAACGTAAGCAGAAGTTCTGCGTGTCACAGCTGCAGCCGTGCTAGAGGATGACATTTGGTGGGCAGTGCATCCCTTTGCAGTACATAGCAATGGCGAGATCCAGGGGTGGCACGCGTGCTGCTGATGCCACGTACCTGGGGACCCTGTTCTTGCAGCAGTCGATCTAGGGAGACGGTGAAGGTCCTGCCCCTTCCCCATACCATGCTGGCCCCTTACAAGCTGTGAGGCTGTGGTCGCGGGGCTGACTTGGCTCTGTGCATGCCGAACAGCGCCTGCCACAGGCGTGTGTAACTTGGGCGGTTCTCTCGCCCGTGGTTTTGTGGATCAGCTCTGGCTGAGGCCCACGTCACTGCTCCCACACAAATGAAATGCCATCTCCTAAACATTTTGGCAGCGTAGTTTGAAAAGGAGCCGATTCCAAGCCAGAAATAACATCCGTTGGGTTGGGGGCGGATGATTTGTTTCCCCTGCCCCCGCCTCCCGCTTTCCCTCTCTGCGTGGGGATTTGCGGCTCAGGGGCAGAGCCGTGCCCGTGGGCAGAGGCCCCCACCGGCTCGCTCAGCTTCCCCCGCCCCCCCGTGCTGTTACAGATTTTCTCTGCCAACCGGCTGACACCCCGAACCCTCTTCTCCCTCCTGCAGGACAGCCATTTAGCGACAGCTCCCACCGCTTGCAACAGCCAGCAGCGCTTGCAGTCCCCCCTTCCACTTTGCTTGCCGCCCTCCCCAGCGGCAGCCGGGTTGCACAGCCCTCCCCAGCCCGACGGAGCGGCTTTGCGGCTACCGCGGGGCACCGGCGGGAGAAACTGTTGAGCCGTCCCCGCACTGGGGCTGGCGGGGCGGGGAGATGAGAAACCGCGGGGAGAGCCGAGTAGTTGGTGCATCCGTCCTTGGACGGCAAAGAATGGCCGATGTGTAAAGTGGGAGGGTGGGACGATTAACATAACGCTAATTATTGACACTTTTCAAAGGGAGGAGGAGAACGGGGGAAGGTCTACCGTGGGTTTCATCTGAAGAGAAAGTGTCGACGTGTTGCTGCAACGAACCGCTCCGGAGGGATGTGCCACAGGCAGCAGTGGCTGTGACAAGGGCGACCCCCGGGAGGACGGGGGACGCCCCGCAGCCGTGGGAGGCGGCAGCCTGCCCTCTCCCCCTCGCACCGTGATTATTCACACCTCGTCCGGGGGCTGAGGCTGCGAAGGCTCCTTGGGCTTTGCCAGCAAAAAGCAGGTGTCCTGGCCGGGGAAAACGCGGCATCCCTGCGATGGGAGCGGGAGCGCTGCGCTGCCGTGACCTAAGAAATACATCTCCCTCGCTCCTTCTCCCGACATAGTCTCGAAAAGCTGCTGCAGCGAGTTGCTTGCAGATACTGCCCTTTCTTCGCTCCCCAAATAAATCCTGCCAGTGTCCCTGGACGGAGGCAAGCTAGCTGGGATTCCCACGCACAAGCGCGGGTTCCCACGGCCGAGAGGCTCCGCTCGGTACGGGCACATCCACATACCCGGAGCCGGCTCCGGAGCGGTGCTGCTGGATGGCTGAGTCCGTGGGGACACGGGGAGTCACCCAGGAGCTACTCACCCCAGCTGCGCTGCTTCGTGCCCCTTACCCGTACCCCGCCTTTGTGCATACATCAGCACGCAGATGTACAGAGACATACAGGCTGAGGAATACCTACGCTGCTGTAAATACGAGTATATGTAAATATACATCAGGAGAAACAGTGAATGACGACTGCTTTGTCTCAGGCAAGAGCGCACATACCAAATCAGGAGAACAGGCTGGGTGATGCTCCAGCTGATTCGGTGCGGCGCGGTGTCCCGCTCCCGCCCCCGGCCCCGCTCCCGGCCCCCGGCGGCGCGGCGCGGCGCTGCGCGGCTGGTGACTCGGTGGTGTATTTCAGCGGCGGCGGCGGCTTGGCAAGGCTCGGGGCTCCTCCCCCCGTGTGGTGTTACCCTCTCACTTGATCAAATCCTTGAACGTGAACAGTTTCACTGAAAAGCACTTTTCAAAAAAAAAAAAAATCCACCAACAGTAAGGAACAGAATCCAACTACCGGGGAGAGAG
>VWZZ01006565.1:640114-697848 GCA_013399095.1 Psophia crepitans | reverse complement strand
CGGGACGGGACGGTGCCGCGCTTGCCGCTGCGGCCGGGGGTGCGGGGAGGAGAGGGGCGCTTGGTGGGCACCTTGCTTTTATTGCCAGGGGGAGGGGGGACGCGCGATGGCCGCAGAAAAAGAGAAAAGTTTTTCTGCGAAAAGATGAAGGAGAACGGGAACACCTTTCCCCCCCACCCCCCGCCCCCGAAGGTAGAGCTGTGATCTCCGGGGCAGTGCGATCGGAGCGCTGCCAAAGGGGCCGGGCTGGCTGAAGTCTTCTCCCCAGCGCAGGGAAGAACCCCGGCCCCCGCTCCAGTGTGTCCCAGGTGCCTGCGCAGCTCGGGCCCCTTCTGGCTGTCTCTTCGCAGGGGATGTACAGCTCGGCACGCTTCGCTGCCTCTGTACCAGGGCGTGAGTGATGCAGAGCGGTGGTGGAAAAGCCCTCCTGTTCCCCGCTCTGCGTGGTTGCAACGAGAGAGATCCTATTAATTCATTAAGGGGTGGAAAGCTCCACAGCTCGTTAAGGGGCTCGGAGAGGAGGCAGGTAGCCCAAGCACAGTGAAAAGTTTATAAAAAATCAATTGCACGTTGCGCCTTTTCCCTGAAGTCGATAATAACGAGTCACTGAGGTGCCCCCGAAAGTCTGTGGGACTATGTGCGTGTGTGCGGGGTGTCCCAACAGCCCACACGCTGTCGTGCTGCGATGGTGCGGGGCCCTCCCTCGCACCCGGCTCTGCAACGCCCGGCAGATGGCTGTGGACAGAACTTCAATTTTCTTTTCACTTGGTATCAGAAATACTATTTCCACTCTGATGTAAAGTCTGAGGACAGGCATAGTGTAAAGGAGAGTGGGAAACCTTTATGTCTGGTGTCGATATTCCCATTATTTTGATTATTATAGCTTGTCACTGCCTTGAAAATGCCTCTTTTATTGTTTTGTCACTATTGGAAATGGGCATAAAGCAATTAACAGCATGAAACAGATCAGCTGGATTTTCAGATAACATTCTTCATGAAACTGATTAGTCATTAAAAAGCAAATGGTCTGTCTGTCTATGCATCAGCTATAGCTTCGTAATGTGCAATTCAACCACCTCTTTATTTTTTTGACTGGAAGTTTTTTTCTCTATTTATTATTACTTAGGCAATAATTCTGACAGCAATGTAGATGTTACTTTGATTTAACCAATTTTTAAAGGGAGTTGGGTTTGCCAGACATGAATTCCACTCTCACTAAAGATGAAAGCAAATATTCAAGAGAAAACAGGTGCATAGTATATTTTAGCACTACATAGGATTATTTATTTTTAATATAACATGGCATGTCATGAAGAAAACAACCTATATGCCCTCTCTTTTGTTTCATTTCAATGCTGAATCAGGGGGTGTTCAGCAAAATAAGCTAAAATCCCTCCCATCCCTTCTCAGCATGGATTTCCAATAGTTTTGAGTATTTCTGGTTAAGGTAGCAGAGAAACTCACTCTGTAGGCATTTGCAGGGGAAGGAAAGGTTATTTTTTCTAATGTGCAAGTCAGAAAGTGATTTTCAAGAAATTCTCTCTTTCCTTGGTCTCTTTTATAGAAATATGTCATTTAAATAACTAGTTTCCTTTATTCTTTAACTCCAGGTGACTGGGAAGGGTAATAAAGGAGAACGTCTCGATTGTTCATGACTTTCCATTAAGATTTTGTACCTCAAGATATCATAGCTTCCAACTCAAAAGCAAAAGACTGGTGTTTGTTGCCAGCATGGAGTTTGTAGGAAGGAATAGCAAGGTTGTTAATAAATACTGGTGTTATCTTTTTGTGGTTTTTCTACTATAAGAATCTGAAGACTTTTTCTTTCCTGTCTCTTGGAGAAAACACATTGCATTTAGTGATTAACTGGATTATTTTTTTAAAACAGTGTAGAGGGAAAGTAAATGCTTGAACCTGGGTCCTTTTATTTATTAGCAGAGAAGGCTGAATCCAATGCCTGTTTTTCTGCTGCAGTCCAGTTTTTACCTAATTCTGCTGTTGGGTTGGCTGTGGCACAGGAACGTCAAGCAATTTGCCCAAGGTCACTCAGGGAAACTGTGGCTTCTTTGACCACCCACGTTGGTTCCCAGTCTTTCACCTGAAAGCATATATTTTCTTAGGTCACAGTAGATGTAAAGCAGCAGGAAGGTGTACTGAAAATGGACAAAAGATATTAACTCATGTGTCATATCATTGCCAGTGTCCTGGGAGAGCAGGTAGGACATCTCTGTATGATATTGTTTTCAGGCTGCCAAAACAGTAAAGAGGTGTACAGCTTGTTTTTACCAATTCCCGGTTACTTGAACAGACTTCAAAACTTAAGCGTTCGTCTCCTATGATTTATTGAAAATATGATCAATCAAATTTCATGCAATGAAGCAGTATATTTCAAATCAGGCGTTAGTGGTGGGGGATTCCTATAAACGGGATGGATTTGCAAAGAAGAGGAAAGCATGGTAATAAATCAGTTTTTTACTGGGACATATAGATCTACAGACACTCCACAAAACAGAGATCTTTGCAGCCACTGCATGCCCAGTTACCTAGAATGTTAAAAACCTCCTGTGTTTTTTTTAAGATATTTTAAGAGCAACTCCCCCCCTGTCTCCTATGCCCCGTTTCTCCCATGTCCCTCAAATCTCAATTTAACTTATTAAAAATAATCCCTTCCAGGCAACAAACTTTTGTTTTCTGCATTTGCAGATAGTGAGGTCAAGATTAGGATAGAGGCAAAAGGCTGGTGAGATGGGGGAATTTTGGGTTCTCTGCTTTGTCCTGCCCAGAGGCTTTTTCCGTGACCTTAGGAAAGACAATTAACCTCTCTGGATCTCCTCTTCCATGTTAAATGAGGATAGTACTGCTTAGCTACCACAAAGTGGTGTTGTGGAGCAGAATTCATTTCGGCTTTGTACAATACCTGAAGATCTTCAAGTGGAAATTGTTAGGAAAAAGCAAAAATACTGTTTTGTGTAGAAATTCGGATTCTGTTCTATGTGTTCTTGGGAAGGGGGACTTGGCTTAATTCAGAGGGTCTGATGTTAGAAAATGGAGACTTGTACTTGGGCTTCAAGTATCAGTCTGCCCTAATAGAAGCATTTATTGAGAGAGGTCACTGAAGCTCTTGAGGGACCTGGAGGAGAGCAGATAAAATGTTTTCTTGCTAAGGTGTTTCTGAAGGAAAGAAAATTTTTAGTGAAAACTACTATTATTCCCAGAAGATCTGCAAGCCATTCTTTTTCAAAGCCATTTTTCTCTGAACACACACTGTGTACAAATGTGGCTTTTGGTGAGCAGTTGTATCCTCTACACTTGTTTTCCCTTTCTCTAGATGGTTATGTTATTGCATTAAATTTTTGCTTGTTCTGCTCACCAGATGCTCTCTCCAACCGTCCTGTGAAGATGATCTGATTCCTCAGATTAGCTTTTCTTCCATCCTCTCTCCCTGGTTTCTAGGATAAGGACCTGCAAAAATAAGTTGCAGCACCTGTAATGCTGTTAGAGCTTTAAGTCTTGCTATCTTGTTTCTTGACAATAGGTTTTTCAAGAGATTTCAAGGAGCTGCAGTGGATAAAACACACTTACTCAGATTGCTCTCCTGATATGATCACTAGTGGAATGGTAAATGGGGACTGTTGTCATTAGGTTTCAGAGTTGTCACTCTGATGAATGTAGCTGCTTATAGAAAGTACTTAATTCTGCCCATGCTTTTTCCATGATGGAAGTGCTACAAATTCTGCGGTGGCGTGGGTGGTTTTTTTCAATCTAAGAGGCAAAGATACACATTTTTAGCTTTCTTATACCCTCTAGAAGACATTTTCAATCCATTGTCTATGGCAAAATGTCAGCTTATCATCAGAGTGTGCTTTAGCTATCCGATGTCTACATGCCCCTGCCTTTCTAGTAACCAGGGGCAAACTTCAGACATAAAGATGAGGAAATGGATTATAATGCCACAGTAAGAGCAGGAAAGGGCGTCTGTCTGAGGCATGTGCAATATTGTAGGTTGCTTCAGCCAGACCAAGTTCTTATATGATCTTTGGGGTTGGATTTTTCATGCTATAGGAAAAAATGTCAGCAGTGCATGTTTTTATCTCAGTGCAGTGCAGAAGATAAACCTGCAAAAGTATGGTGTGCCTAAGTGATACAGCTGTACTTGTGCAGCCCATGCAGCTGTATTGATGCTTGTAGTATGATCCAGGCTCTGAAAGCGGGGCAAGACAGAATGAGAACTGGTGAGAGTCTGGACTAGGAACTTGTTTTATCTTGTCAGACAAGCTACACTGCTTTGTCCAGAGGTCCGGTCAGCCTGTGGCTGTCATCTCTAGAGTTAACAGCATTGCGAGATTCACTCCAAGACTGGGAATATGAAATGTCTTTGGGAGAAGACTCGTGAAGAGGAGGGTAATAGTACTACGGTAGCATACAGTCTCCTGAAGTAGAGTTAGAAAGAAGATGCAGCTTATCTTATTGGCTGAAGAGGATATAACATGTGGCAACAGCCACAATGTATGTCAGATTGGACATTAGCAAGAGTTTCTTCTCGGAGAAAGTGGTGCAGCAAGGCATCAGAAAGCTTTGGCAATCTCTGGCTTTGGGTATTTTTCACGGCTTATGTAGACGTGACCTGATGGTGACAACCCTGCTCTGAATGGGCTTCTGTGATTCTTTTCCTCCTGCTACCAGTAATCCTATTCCTTTACCCTGTGCAAGCTCTGAGGGCTGGCAGTGAAAACCAGGTTGTACAAGTTCTCACAGGGAAGCCTGTCTCTTCCGGGAATGATTCTTCTGAATGCTGTTGGCAGTGTTCTGGTGTGATCTGCTAATGTACTGGTGGTTTGATGCTGAGACATTACTCACTCCCATGGCGAATTACAAGCTGAGGAGGCTGATGGGCTTGCTGTGTGCCAGGTAGTTTGTCATTAAGATGCCTAGCAATGCAGTGTGTGATGGGCAGAACAAGGTGGGCAATATTTGCAATTCCAAATAGACTGCTATGCTTGGAAGGGAGGAAGGGGAGAAAATGAAGCTCTGGGCAGGCAATACTGCATTTAGTTGTCAGCCATGGGTAGCTGCTCCAACAGTCCAGTTGGATTTTAGTTTAAAATGTTTACTGCTAGAGTGCAAGATGGTGACAGAGCAATCATATTAATTGCACACCATTTGGTAGAGTTTTTAATTGCGATTCTAGACTGTTTCTTTCTCAAATGGCTTTTGGCTAGGTTGTGGTCTGATTGCCATTGAAGGTGGGCTGGCTGTGTCACAATGTCTTGATGCATTTCCACTTCTCCACTACCTTTAGTAATGAAGTTTGCCACTGAAGTCCTTCTCCAGGACTTTGCCAATCCATTTTTAATTAATATTCAAATAGAAGATGGGGAAATAAAAACAAACCTCTTGCATAGCAATTGCTTTTATGGTTGTGTTGAGTCGTGTCATGGTTTAACCCCAGCCAGCAACTAAGCACCATGTAGCTGCTCGCTCACTCCTCCCTGGTGGGATCAGGGAGACAATTAGAAGACTAAATGTGAGAAAACTCATGGGTTGAGATAAAGACAATTTAATAGGTGAAGCAAAAGCCACATGCGCAAGCAAAGCAAAATGAGGAATTCATTCACCACTTCCCGTCAGCGGGCAGGTGTTCAGCCATCTCCAGGACAGCAGGGCTCCATCACATGTAACAGTTACTTGGGAGGACAAACGCCATCACTCCAAATGTCCCCGATTCCTTCTTCTTCCCCCAGCCCCTTTTTAGGCTGAGCATGACATCATAAGGTATAGATATCCCCTTGGTCAGCTGGGGTCAGCTGTCCTGGCTGTGTCCCCTCCAACTCCTTGTGCACCCCCAGCCTACTCACTGCTGGGATGGTGTGAGGAGCAGAAAAGGCCCTGGCTCTGTGTAAGCACTGTTCAGCAATAACAATAACATCCCTGTGATATCAACACTGCTTTCAGCACAAATCCAAAATCGAGCCCCATACTAGCTACTATGAAGGAAGAAGGTATCTGGAAAATATTTTTGGGTGGTTTGTCTCCAGACTGGTTTCTTTGCCAAGTCAGGTTGATGTCCAGTGGATTCGCCTTCAATCTTGCTTGTGGATCCTGTGAAGCTGGCAGATTCCCCAGGCCATTACCCTGCTTAGCACAGCAAGCTGCCGACATTCTCATACCGTGGAGCTCCATAACAGAACGGCTCCTGTTCTAGGTGCCTGCCAGCAGTTTCCCTTCAGGCCTCAATACTCAAGATTTTCGTGCCCAGGGAAGAGGCCTAGGATTTGTGGCTAAGCTTTCACAGTGATTTAAATGCAAATAGAAACAGCTGTGTGATTCTTTAATGAATTTTTTTATGGAAAACATTCATCCAATTAGATGACAAAGTATTCTGAGAATGGGTTTGAGCAGATAATTGATGTTAGGCAGGAGAAATTTTTCCCAAACGGGAGGTGAGATGAGACAAATATTTTCTTAAATGCCAGGCTGTGGGAAGATTAAACTTACTGAGAGTTTCCAAATTTATAGCTGGATTCATAGGAGAGATTTTAGAAAAAAAATATGAAAGCAGTGTCATCTAATGGGTAAAGCACAGGTTAAGGACCAAAGATCTTCAATGTTGGTTGTACTAAAGGATACCTGAAGCCAGTCTTGCAAGCAGCCAAGAATTTACTTAAGTCGTACCGTAGTGTCATGGTCCTTAAGCTCCCTGGATGTCTGTAGGTAGAATGGGGGAGAGCAGTACAAGTTTATGCGAGTCAGTACTCTCTTACAAATCCAGATTATTTTCAGGATTGAAGGACAAACCTGAGCTCATGGTTGGGACTGATTCCAGGACAACTGCAAGGAAACCTGTCAGTTATAGAGTTAAGGCTTGGGTTTGGCTGGGGTCTGGTCAAGTTTAGCTTCCAGTGAGAATCTGTGTTTGAAGATGTGGAATCCAACCTGCCTGTAATCAAGACAGTAAATTAAATGACATGTTCCTTGCAAAGCATTGAGTGCTGTAAATGCAGAAAGCCCCCAAAGCAGGAAAGTACTTGGCTGAATCCTTAGCGTAAATTGATGTAGGATTGATCTAGGCCAGTTTACTGTAGTTGAGAATTCAATCTGCAGTATCCTACAGCAGTGAAAAGTGTAAGGTAAGAATGAAAAATGAGTACAGAGTCAAGGGGACACGGGCAGTACTGCAAGGAGACCTGTGGGCTCTTTACATTCTCTGAATGCCACAGCCACGGGTCTGTGGGTGGATGAGCTTCCTTCCCTCTTGCGCACACCCCTTCCCTCTCTCTTGCTTGGCTCTGGGAGGTGGAAGTTTGACCTACACTGTAAGCCATGCTGGAGACTGAACTGGTCATGTACTTGACAGAGCATGACAGGGATTTTGAGCTGAAATAGCCCTTAGTTGGAAAACACCGCTTTGCTCAAGCCACACCTTTGCATGCAAGTTTCTTGGGTTGCTTAAACTCCCTGCAGGAATCCAAGGCAAACAAATTCCCCGTTCTTAACTTTCCCTTAATGTCCAGGGAAAACCACAGCATCGTTGTTACCATTTCCTCCATGCAAAAAGAAGGACATGGCAGTATTTCCTTTCCTGTCTTTATGGGGTATTGTGAGACCGAGGGAACTGAATAAAGTTTGATGCATGTTTGAAGAGTGTGGCTGTGTGGGTGTTAAACATATTTGATAAAGAACCTGCTATAGAAATGTTAGAGTTAATGACTGACTCACGGCCAGCAGAGTCCCAGCGTACACTACAAATCAGAAAAGATTGATGCTGAATAATCAAACCTCCTTTTTTCCCCTTCTCCCTCTCAGTCCTGAAGGAGACCTGATTGCTCTCCCACTGAAGTGAGCAGCAAAGCCCTTTTGTTCAAGGAGAATCCCTGACACTGAGGCTGTCGCTCTGTTTTCTCCCTTTCGTATTCAGATATGCGACACAAGCGCTAGCCAGGCAGATCTGCAGAGCACTACAGGGCTTCTGTGCCCAAAATAGCATCACTTTTAATTAGCTCCAGCGTGACTTGGACACCCTGGGGTGCAAGCTCTAGGAAGGGGTGCCGGCTTGCTGGTGTGTGAAAAGCAGAGCTGGGCGCTAGAGGGAGCGTGGGCATTTGCTAAAGGAAAGAAATTACTGCAGCGGGTGGGGAGGGGGGCTGGGGCCTGGGAAACGCACGCTGGAAAGGCAGGCGCTACTGAAATATTGATATGAAAACCCGCTTGGAGTCATTGACTCTGTGAAACTCCTGCTGTCTGGGGTTCCCTCTGCGAGAGAGGAAAATAGTCTTAGCGTGCACTCGGCTGTGGTAAAGCATTTCACCCCCCCTTGCCGCTGATGCTGCCTCCCTTTTGTGCAGCCTCTAATTGCTGCCAGGCATTTCCTGAAGATGGGAGTCCCAGTGCCAGGGTCTCTCGTCTGCTCCGGTCCCCCCCAGCCTGAGTCTTGTGCCTGTAAAACCACCAGCATCCCTCCAGCAACTGCTGGTAGTGCTGTTGGGTTGGGAGAGGGGATGCTGTTAACCCTTACAGCACCAGGAAACAGCAATCCTCCTGACTTGAAGCAGCATGTACTCTCCATCCCCTCAACTGCCATGCCCCAGGACTAGCCCTGAGGATAGCTGGTGACAGATCCACTTTGGAGCCCATCTTCTCCCTCTCCTACACTAGTTAGAGCTGGTAGATGAGGGAAGGGTAATTGCGCTTCATTGCCTCTCCCCACAGTGCCTGATCTGCAGAGGATGCGCTTGTCCTGACAGGTCCCTGTCACTTGAGACTCCACAATATTTGACTAACTTGAGGATGTTGCACAAGTCTTAGTGTTATTGTTCCTCTCTCCTTCTTTTCTTGCAAGTGTGGAGGGACAGAAGGGGCTGGAGTTCACCCCAGTCAGTGCATGGTGGGACAAAATGACTTTTCTTCCTGGGAAAAGTGGTTGCACTTACTGGTATTCTTGGGATTTGGAAAAACTAGGACTGAGCCACAGCAAATCACTTAAGTCAATGATGGGCTAAAGGCCTTGGTATCCTGAAAGCAGCTACTTTGGCACTGCTTCAGGCACTACTCCAGTCTCTAACAAGTGGGTGCTGCTGGTGCATTTTCAGTGGGCAGTGATGCTGCTGGTACACTCTGGAAATGTGTTAAGCCCCTTGTGGAGGTTTGGTAGAGGACTCCATTGAGGAGTTAGTGAAGTGGAAGGCTCGAGCACAGACCTCCGCTGACTTTCAAGGCTGGGAGAAAAGCACAAGTTGAAAGCAGAAGCGTTCTTGGGGTGCCAGAGGGGAGCAGGCTGGGCATGCCACCTGTCTCCATGATTTTTGGATGTTGTGCCTAGGAGGGGTGTGCATTGCCCCATGCCTTGCCTTCCATATGTGCAACAAAGAGTTAACTCACATGCAGGGCTGCTGCTGAGGCTTAAAATTGATGGATATTTGCAAAAGCTGTTGTGTGAAAGAGAATGTATAAACCATGATTATTTAGCTCTTGCTAAAAGTGCTTTAGGACCTCATGGGTGCAGAGGGGAAGGAGTGGGAGCTCTAACTTGTTGTTAGCCTTTCCCTGCGGTTTGTGCCTGATTGGAAGATCCCCCCTAGCTGTGGTCAATACCATCAGGTGCGGGCACACCGGGTGCCTGCCTGCACTCATTACTTGCCTCTGCCGGAGGGCTGGGGACAAAGGTTTTTTTCTGCACAAGGTAGCAGGGTGGGTGATTGTGTATTTGTGATCGAGCCTCTGTTCTAGGCTTTCTGTCCTTTACCACCAAACCCTGCCAATACTGTGCTTACAGGGTGACAGGCATGATTGTACTCACAAAGCTCTTGCACTGTCTACTTCAGCTGTGTATTTCAAAGGTTGCTAAAAGGAAGGTCAGTAGTATTAGTCACTGCTTTCTTTTTTTTCCATTTTTTCCTTTTTTTTTTTTCTTTTTTTTCCTTTTTTTTTTTTTTTTGAGAAACAGACTTGCAAGATCTGCTCCAGCTGACTCCTGTCCCTTACTGATGCGGCTTCTTAATGGTAAAGGACTTATTTTACTGCCACAGCTCAGATGCTGAGTGTGTTTTCTTTTTAGAAGAGATTGCACGAAAGGAAAAATAGGCGTGAAGGGGGAAGAACAGAACTGTCATTAATAATAGAAAAATAGAAAGTGCTCATCTAAAATCATTAACAGGTTGATCAAGTTAAAGCCCTGTGAAGTCCTGGCTGAAGGTGATTTAAGAGCATCTTTGTCTGCTGTTCTAATCCCTTTACCAGCATGGCTTCTAAGATTGAGTTATTTCAAATCACAGCTCCTTCTGAACTAGATGAGAGTTGAACGTGCTGGAACTGTAAGAGCCATGAATTTGGGCTTCCATTGGAAATACAGAGACAGGAGAGGAGTCGCATCTGTGTGCTGAGGAGGTTGGGAGCTGCTTCTGACTTATGTGGCTTGTTTGTGATGGGTTGGAGTAATTTAGGATGATAGTCATAGCAGGGCACATGTAGGTCTGTGTGTCTGTTTGTGCAATCTTGTCATGGGAGAATGTAGTAGGATGCAAAGTTCAGGGGCCTTGTTAGCTTTTGGAATCACTCAGGTGGCTTCCCCACCCTTTGTGTTACACTTCACAACCCCAGGGGAAAAGTCTCTGCCCATACCAGGTACAGGTAAAGGACTCCTGAGTGAGCCAGGGCAATTAAATCTTCCTCCTGCCTTCTTGGATGGGTCTCCCCATGCCAGGAGGAGTGAGGCAATATGTGAAGGGTCATGTCCTTGTTCTGCCAGCCACAGCAATCCCAATTGGCAAAATATTAGTAGCATTTGACGGTATGGTGGGAGCATGGATGGAGGTCCAGAAAGGTGTCTGGGGCTGCGGCCCTGCACTCCTAGGCAGACCTACTGTCTGAACTGGCATGAACTCTGTTTGCAGGGGGACAGGGTTTTGCTTTTGTTTGGGTATCAGAAGGCTGGCGCAGGACACAAGACTGGTGAATCTGCATGTAAAGGGGCATGGTGACCTTGTGCACAGGAAGCCTTGCCTGCAACGTGTTGTGGGAGAGGCAGGCAGACCTGCGTATTGGGCAGGAGGTCTCAGAGAACCACATTGCCATCTGGCCTGAAAAAAAGGCTTGCCTATGAGACAGGAGATTGCAAACCAGTATGATAGCCATGCTACTTGAGAGAACAGTTATTTTAGAAAAGAGAGATCTTTATCCAAGTGTGCTTTAGCAACTGTTGGAGCAACACCAGGAGAAAGCCCCATGCAGTCACAGTGTCTGTATCAGGTGTTGGGGAGATGTAATAGAGGTGGTTCAACTATCACTGGCCAGACTTTTCTGGGTAGCTGAGCCTTAAACAGAAAGGATTTCAGAAAAGTGTGGGATATGGAATATGACAGGAGAAGATCTGGCCACGGCACACCAGGGTTCTGATTTCTGCTCAGTGTTTTTGAGGCTCTGCCCCAGTAGCCACGTTGAACACTTAGTTATCTGGCCTGTGAGAGCTGTTTGCTCTCTGAAGGGTCAGAAAATGAGTAAGATGGCTAGTCATTTTGCTAAGCAGCACAAGTTAGCCATCACTTACCACTTAACGATTTGTACTTTCAGGACTCTTCTATTTCTCTCTTTTCTGTAATCTCTCATGATCCCTCATTCTACTGCCCGTTTGGAGGAGTCAATAGTGGCACATGGTGTACTTGGGTGAGCCTTAGAGGTGTGCTGGAGGGCTGGCTGTGTCACATCGATCGGCCGGAGCCCTGCCGCTGTGGGAGTGGACACTGGGTGGCTTATGGTTCAGGTCAGATATTATTTTGGGACCTGCTTCTTCACTCAGCTGAGCTTAGAGGAACCAGGTATCTCTGTGACCTCTTTTCCCTGTCGAATTCAGTTCAAATTGGTCAACTGATTCCAAAGTTATCCCTCCCATGCTAACTCACAGACAGCACGGTCTGTGGCATCCAAAGCTGAAACTTTGCTTGTTTTTGAAGGCAATCTAAAACACAGCTACAGCATCAGCACTGAGGAGGCTGTAATTTACTTAATTAATATTGTTCACTGCTGGTTTTTGCCAGCCTGCCTGGGAACTCTGTTCCTTTAATCAAAAGGCAACATCGCTGGCAGTGTAGCATTCTCAGTTTGCTTGTATTGCATCTTTGTTGCAGGTTCACTTCTATCCTCCCTTGCTTTTAATTAATTAAAGATTATCTTCATGTTTCTACCTCACATGTTAGAAGTAACAAAGCCTGCATTTCTGAATTGCACTGAGTTTTTTTTCCTGGTGGTTCTTAGCTTTCTGCATGCTTTTTGTTTGTTTGGTTTTTTTAATTATTATTTTTATTGTTTTTATTTTATTTGTGGTTCCTGTAGTGCTACTGGAAACGGGCAATAAATTGGCTTGGGGAAAAGGTGTCTTAGTGAAAGCTCACGGAAAGGGGAAAAAGGCAGGTCTAACTCCAGCACTGAAGAATGAGATCAGATGTTAGATAGTAAGATAAAATACTAGATCATTTGAGAATGTCTTCTGTAAAACGGGAGATTCTCATCATCTTCTCCAAAGACAAAGGTTTAACAGTCATGACAGTCACTGACTAGCAGATGCTGTTCTGAGGCTGGCCATGAATGAGCTGCAGAGATTGCTTCATGTGCCCATCCTAGCGGAGATGGGCGAGGGGCGAGAGCTGACACATGGAATGTGTGAGGACACAGGAGTGGGTTGGTATGTCTGTGAAATCATGCAGTGCTTTTGTTTCTGTTTCACAGTTCATCAGGAAACACCTTGTCTAACGCTGTGCATTCTTACCTATGAGAGTTGGTTTGTAAAGTTTGTTGCTCTCGGTAGGTAAAAGGTTTATCAGTATAAAACTTGCCATACCTGTGTTTATCAAAATGAACTGTACGTGGGCACCTGAGAGGAGGATGGGAAGGGACAGTGGAGCTATCTGGGCTTTTTACATTTTTTAACCTGCCATTTCAATCACTGTATGCTTATAAAAATGTTTTGCAGAAATGTAGAAGACACTGTGCCTGTGTTTACATGTATGTAAATATATGTGACCTGATAACTGTAGAACTAGGTATGTAACTATTTAACTAGATAAAATGTAAGAACCATGTAAGCAGAGATGATTTGGGGGCATAGTCTGATTCTGCCTGCTTTCCTTCTGTGCCCTCTCTACACTCTCCTACTGTAGCTTGTGTGCTCTGATCCCTGTATGTGGGACTGCAGGTCCCTTCCTTCTCCTTCCCTTGCCACGGCCTTTGGACAGTGGCAGTAGGCCTCTGGTATGAGTCAGGAGGGAAGGTTTTTTCTGTGCCTGGCATGGTTGGATCTTGGCAGCCCTTGGTTATACACCAAGTTCCTTAGGTTGAATGTGGTTGTTCTTGTGCTGAATTTGGACCCCTCATAAAGCATTTATCCTCCCTGGGTTCAGTTTTGCTCTGCTGTCATCTGCAGATCGAACTGATCAGGAGATGGGATGGAATGGTAGCAGGGTGGAAAAGAACTGACAATTAGTTGGGGTCTGTCCTTGCAGTCTTTTCTGTCCTGAGCTAAAAGTATTTTTTTAAGAAAATGCTTGTGGAATTGTAGGCTTTTGAGAGGTAAGTAGAAAACTGTGCTTAATGGTAAACATTTGGGATCAAGAATGGCTCTTTTTTTTTTTTAACCCAGGTATATATACAGCACCTTGTCCAAATCTTGTGTCTTTACAAGGTGCTGTATATAATAGGGATGGCATAACCTTACTCTTTGTTTTTGCCTGCATATACAGAATTTGAACTCCCTGAAGAAGAGGCAGCGTGGGCATTCCCTGCCAGCCTGTTCGTACAGACCACAGATCATCAGTTGTGATGGGGAAGATGTGACCTTTTCTGTTGTTTCTGTTTCTTTGACACTGGCCTGTTCTAGTCTCTTGGCTGGCACTCTGGTCGGTTTTTGCTCGATTTTTCCCTCCTGTATGTGGGGCCAGAAGATGTTTTGCTCCTATGTGATGGTCCCCTGTGGTAGATTTGTGCTGACAGACAGTGCTGGCTACAGGGAAGCTGGTAGCTATTTCAGGTTCATTCTTTATTTAAATACTCTCCTTCTAGAGACAGGCTTGTGCTTGACTTGTACTGATGCGTTTTGCTTGTGCACCCTTCTGCTATGGCAGCTGCTGCCCAGGGCAGGGACAGAGAATGCAGCTAATGGAAGGAATTAGCACCAGAAGGGGGGAAAAAAAAAGTCCCCATAGCAAAGCATGCACAACTACTGGGAACTTAAGGAGTATTTTGATGCTGCACTGCTTTGTGGCTAACCCCCACTGGGAGAGAAGGGAGGAGAGCAGTTATTTGGAGTCATTGTGCAAGTGCCTGGGACATGGACAATTCAGGTTAGATGCGCCATGGCGGAATGGTGTTTGGAGTAGTCTCAGATAAGAACCGAGCAGGGAAATGCTGTCAGGAGGCTTTTCTCCTACTTGCTTAGGTCCATAGAGTTGGATGGGTCATTCTGACCTGCCAGTGTGCATAAATTGCTCTTATGCAAGCTAAAGGTGTAGACCACTGGTTCAAGGGTCCGTCCTGCCGTTAACTGAAGGGAGAGGAAGGATGTCGGTAAATACATTACCTTTTCAAGGGATGCTGTTCAGCTGATTTTCATAGTCCACAATCCAGTCTGGTTTATGGTGATTTTATGCTGGCATTCCCCCAATAGAACTCAATTTATACTAGTGCGAGCAGGACTTTAATGTGAATATTTCTGTTCGCAGCCTTAGTTTTGCCAGGCTTTGAGCCCTTGATTTGTCTTTTTTTTTTTCTTCCATTCTTCTTAGGTTTTCTTTTCCATTGTTCTGAGATTGGGACAGTGGAAATTAGCTACCTGATTGTGAGAAATGTGACTAAATCTGCAACTTGAGAGAGAAAGATTGAGGTATTGCCAAGTATCACTCTCCCTGTCTTGCATTGGTGGGAAACTTGGATATTCAAGTGCAAATTTGCTGGAGTGCACTAGCATGTGCCTGTGTTGTGCCAACGCATACGTTGATGTTCATTGGCTACCAGTGGTTTGGACACTTCAGGGTGAGGACTGCTGAGATGGACTTGACAAGTCTTTGTTCTCTATATTTTCACTTCAGTGTGAAAATATATTTTAAATGCTAGTGTGCTGGTTTGGGGAAAAGACGAGTGTCTGTAGTGCACATGGTGTCTCTCAAAGTCTTTCGGGCATCTGCGTGCTCTGAGGTCACTGCTTTGCTTAATATCTTCAGTGCTTATGGGTGGCTGCTCTTCTGAGGTGTCCAACCACCTTCTTGAATAGAAGTTGGAGGGAAGAAACAGTTTGTAATAAACTAGAAAAACAGACTTTTCAAAATTGTGCTATGCTGTAGCCTTGAGCTGGGATTGCAGGCTGTTCTGCACTTGCTGGAGAAATAGCTACTAAGAGGAAAATCTTTTCCTTTTTTTTTTTTTTTTGGCTGGGTAGATATATAGTACACAGATTTGGCCAGACAGTCCAAGTGCTGTGAGCGATCCCTTTGCCAGACTGGAAATGCTTTTCTGGATCCTTGCACTTCTGATTGGAGTAACTTGTCACTGGAATGCTGGAACCCTTTGGTCTCTCTTTAGCTCTCTTTTTAATGAAACTGCTGTTCTTGGTTTAAATCCTTGGTATTGTAAAAAACACTTGCCTTGATTAGGACCCTAACTTGATGAAGCAATGGCTTCTGTCAGAGCAGTGTGTCAATGGCTTATTTTTCATATTCCTGCCGGAGCAGGGCAACAGTAATGCCTTCAAAGTTGGTGGTGATACACTGATGGAGTGTCATTAAGATGAGAATCACACCCACTTTTCTTCCCCTTCTCTACCTGCTGGTGGCCTTGAGCAGGACGGAATTTGGAAGCCTCTTCTATCTGCATGGCTGTGCTTCAACCTGTGTTTCATAACAGAAAGCAACCAGAAGAGTATTAATGCTGTGATAAATTACCAAATGTTACAAGCTATTGAGCAGTGTGGTGAAGCAGAGGGTCGTCTCTTGAAGGGGTTGGTCAATCCAGGAATAAAGTCCTTCAGAAGTATCTTTTAATGATGATGAGGGTTTCAATTGCAAAGTTCCATCAAGCAGCGTCTAAACAGCATGTCAAACAAAAATGAGGCTTCTTTCCTGCCTTGGTGGAGACCGTCCTGGCTTGTGGTGCTGCTTTGCTTGCCGCCTGAGCTCCGAATCACTTTTCCAAGTTCCCATGTTGGCAGTGCTAACTGGTTCTGGGTTTAGGTTCCCCGCTAGCTCAAGTCCTCTTGGCTCATCTGAGGAGCGCAACCAGTGCTTTACAGGGTCTTGGTGAAAGCCTACATAAATCATCTGGGCTTTGTCTTAGGAGTTAAGGCTCCTTAGCTCTTGAGGCTGAATGACTTAAAGCACAAATAGTGCAGTAAAAGGTGGTGTATTTATTAGAGCAAGTTCCCATTGACTCTTCTCCTTGACAGGTTAAATATCTCTAGCTGTTCCTGTCTGTTGTCATACAAGATCTGACTCAAAGCCAGTGAATTCTTTGCATTTCTATTGAGTTTAATGGATTTTGGATATGTGCCCAGGAACATAAGATCAGATGTGCTGGATGGGACCAAAAGTCCAACTATTCCCAATGTCACATATCTGACATTGCTCAGTAGCACAGCTGTATCTGGCATATCTAGCATCTATCTGGAATCGAGCATATGTAGTACACAGAGCTCTGCAAATAGCTTAGTGCTCAGCGTGGTGTTTTCGAGTGTGTGTGTGGGGTGGTTGACAGAAGGAAAATAGTTTGGGCTTAATCCTTAACTCCCATCTCCACCCTGACAGGGCTCCCCAGTGTGCCGTCTCACTTGGTGGGCATGAGGGAGAGATAACTTCTTAATTCTCTGTGCGGTAATCAGGAGTAATGACAATTACTCTAGAGGTTCTGACAGACCACAAATTTACTTGAGACTCATCAGAACTACAAAAGATAGCAGCTTGGCAAAAGTTATAACTATTTAAAACTCAGCAGAATCATGAAAAACAATGGCGTAGCAAAACTTGTCATGGTATTTTCCCAATGTGCCAAAAATGGAGTTAGAGACAGAGAGGAAAAGAAAGAGAGAAAGAAAGGGAAGAGAAGAGATATCACCATCCTGAGTCCAGCGAGCTTCTCTGCATGTAGTTGTAGTCCTCAGGTGGTGGGCGCACCCTGAAAACCTCATGTTTCCCCTTTTTATAGCCCAGTGTGCCCACCCCATAGGTGGGGATTCATCACTGCTGAGCAGGCACAGTGTGTGCTCAGGAACGTTCAGAAATGTTCTAGGAATGAGTCGGTGGGCTGTGGGGCTCTCGGGGGGCCCGCTGCCCCCAACGCGGGGCTCACCAGGTGATGATGTTTCACACACGCACAGCAGACAGATGATCTTGTCTGCCTGTTTCAGGAATAGGGGGGCTGGCTCACGAGAGGGTATCCTGCCTCCGCAGGTTCTGTGCTTGGTCAACACGCCCTTGTCATCAGCCCATGCCTGCCCCATCAAGACGGGTGTTTGGGACATCCACTTGTTATCAGAGCCTTACACCCAGATTCTGACTTGTACCAAGCACAAACTCTCATTCTGATTTAAAAAAAAAACACAGCAAAAAACCAAACAAAAACCCAACACAACCAACCAACTAAATAAAACCTCTGTATCTCCCTAATTTTTAAGGAATTGTGTAAAGGATATTTTGTATAGAAAAGCTGAGATTTTTATTTTAAAAGGTTAAAATGAAACATTTATAATGATATGCTTATGAAAGCAAATTCAGCACAATTTAGGATATATAAAATATGCTGGCCTTATTAAGTTGCTATTTTACTGTTAAAAATCACTCTTGAAGAATGCTGCCCCCTCTGATTTTTTATGCCATGCTGCATCTTGGTGTAAAGTTGGTGAAAAGGAGGTCACAGGGTTTATGTGCTCCTGTTGGAGGAAAGCAGTGAGCTCCATGGATGAAAATAGAGATTTTAGTGTGTGATACAGGCTCCTCTAGTAAAATTGTGCTGCTTTGTTTTAATTACAGGAACTACCTTGCTGCCAGTCCACAGGGTGGATGCTTAGTGCTGCTCTGGAGGAGGCCAGAAAGTAACAGTTACTTTAGAGAGTCTGGGTTTGGTTGGTTGTTTTTGTGGAAGAAGTTTTTAAACTGAAAAATTCAAACTGAAAAGTATGTGTGTGGGATGGTTTTGGTGTTTTGGTTTTTTTTTTTAAATATGTTTTTGGTAACATTTTTTGTTAATAATAGTAGTTGACAAAACCTAAAATTAAACTCCCTCTTCTTTTCCCTGGTTTAAAACTCACCAGTTTACGACTGGTTGGGTTGGAAGGTTGGTGTGTTTGAGAGTGGAGGGGGAGCTGTGCTTCAGATCTACATCACTTGGTCCCATTTCTGAGATCCAAGAAAATATTTTGGCAAATGCTTTCATTTTGCTTAAAGGGATGTTTAAGGTTTTTTGGTTTTTTTTTGCCTCAGAGTCAAGTTGCAACTGAAATGGAGTCATGAGTGCCTTTGGAGGCAATGGGGTGGAGCTCAAGTGCATTACTTGTGCGTGGTGGAGAAATATATATGAGTTTATCCTTCAGCCTTTTAGATTAGCCACTGACAAGCTGTTTCCCTCCGTGCCTCGGTTTCCCCACCAGTGGGAGGAAACTGACCTCCTTCCCGTGCAGGGGAAGCACTGGATGAAAAGCACTGGACAAGCACTGTTATCTATAGCTGTTGGCAGCTGAAGTTTGGACTGAGGTGCTTTTTCTTTCTCCTTCTCGCAGAGAATCAGGCGTTGGCCGCTGTTCCAGGCAGGCAATAAATGCAAACCTTTCTACTGTATTTTTCCAATGTTAATTTTCCTGGGTTGCATGAACAGCATAACAAAGCTGTGAGACTTGTGGCCTGTTTGGTTGTGATCCCATCAGTCTGCAGGGGGTTGTAGTCGAAGAGCTGCTGCATAGATGTTCTAGTCGAATTCAATTTATGCTTTGCTTTTTGAAACATAATTTCATTTCTAAATGTGGAAAGTGCATGGAGCTGGAGATTTGTCCTGGTGCTGGGAGGAGAGTCCTAGTCTGATTATTTAAAATGAATTAGTTCTGATGAAATATTTAGCCTTTAAACAACACATTTAATACAGTGAATTGCATTTTATTTATTAATGGCTGTTGCAATGAGATTTGGAGAGGAGTTCTGCTAAAGCGCACTGTTGTAATATTGCAAAATATAGTAATGACTATAATATTTTGTTGAATTATTAATATCCACTGTGCCTACAGAACTACATAAGCGTCAGACTTCAAAATTGTTTTTGTCCAAAGAGTGATATGTGGGCATTGTTTTTGCTTTTTTGGATAGTTTTTCAAACAATTTTTTTTTAAAAAATTAATTAAAGGGACAAAATGACAGCTGAAAGGACAGTCAGGTGTCGCCACTGTTTAACTTGACTCTTCTCATTATCAGAGCACCCCCAAGAAACGTGTTAAAGATTATTTCTCTCTGCCAGAGCCAAATCTTTTTGCAGAGGCAGGTTCCTTGCAGTGGAAAGATTGCAGTTACAGGGAACGGTGCGTGCGAAAGCCAGGCGCAGGGCTGGCTGAGACCCCTGCTGCTTTACCAAAACACCCTTGTCTTACTGCTGCCTTCTCTACTGCCAACTGGCTTGTTTGTCCGCTTCATCCCTTGGTGGTTCTTGTCAAAGAAAGCCGGGCAGAGCACTTCTTTTCTCTGTGGACCAGATTTTCTTCTAGTAGGACAGATGCTAATCTGTCGGAGGTTTGGCTTCTAGCCGGTGACTCTCTCAGTTCAGCTAGTGGCTGTGGCCCTGCGAATGATGGCCAGTTCTGCCCGTTGGGCCCCAGTGCCCACCTCGGGAGGGATGCTGCCTACCTCTTTTGTTCCACGTGGTGCCCAGGGAGCTCCTGCACGTTCACTGGCCCGTACTTGGCCTGGTGTGGGAGTGTGATGGTTTTGCCATTGGTGTCCCCCCAGCACGGTTGTGTCCCATGCCAATGACCGCTTTCAGACAAACTCAGGTCTGGCTTAGGGAACGGGGTAGCACAAGGATGTTCCCTTTTGGCACCTTGTCTTGGGGAGGAAGGAAGTTTAGCCAAGTGGAGGCAGACCCTAATGTACCAAGCGGTTTCTGACCTGTTTTATTTTCTAATATGGGCATAACAAATGAGGAGCAAAAGTGATATGAAGGTAGAGGTCTCTCTTAATTTCAGCAATTGTTTTTCTACCATTTCCTTCAAATGGAGTAGATGTTGTCTGAAGTTTCCCTGGACTTTATTTGGGGCCCATAGTATCAGTACAGGATGGTGAAAATGGGGGAACACACCAAAGATTTCCTGTATCCACCTAAAACTACTGATTTGGAAGCATCCAGTTAAGCCACTTGTCCAATTACCCCTTGCTTTCTGGTGTGACTTTCTGGGTTGCCAAACAACTGGGAAAAGCTTGCGAGGCATACTGGTTAATTACTGGCAACTAGTGTGTTTTCCTCTTCTCAGTATCTTCCCTATTTTATTTAATTTTCCAACTGAAGCTGTCTTTCCAAAGGAAGTTTTTCTGGATATTTAGGTGTATCCTGAGGCACTTTGAAAGGTCTAATTCATGAGTCTACACTTGGAGATGCTGTATTTGGTCTGGCTGGCATGGAGTTTACTTCCCCATAGCAGCTTCATAGTGCCGTGCTTTGTAGCTGGAAAGGTGTGGATAGCGCACCAGTGTTTTGGCTACCACTGAGCAGTGTTCCCACAGCATCAGGGCTGCCTCCCATCGCTCTCTACAAAAGCCAGTAGGCTGGGGGTGGGCAAGAGATAGGGAGGGGATATAGCCAGAACAGCTGACCCAAGCTGACCAAAGAGATGTCCCATACTGTATGACAACATGCTCAGCAATGAAAGCTAAAAGAAAGGTGTGCGTGTGGTGGGGGAGGGCATTTGTTATTAAGGTGTTTGTCTTCTGGAGCAACCGCTATGCATACTGAGGTCCTTCCTGGAAAGTGGCAGGAGATTGCTTGCTGATGAGAAGTAGAGAATATTTTTTGTTTGTTTTCCTTTGCTTCCACGTGTGGCCTTTGCTTTTCTTTATTAAACTGCCTTTATCTTGACCCACCAGAGGTTTTTTTTCATTTTTTTTTTTCCACCCTGTCCTGCTGAGGAGGGGAGTGATAGAGCGGTTTGGTGGACAGCTGGCAGCCATCCAAGGACAACCCACCACAGATGTATGTAATTCACTTATAGACCCTATCTGATAATAAATTAAAAACTCTTTGAGAAGGAGATGCAAGTAGGAAGAAGATAAAGTGCTAATAGCATTCTGGGTTTTATGGAGTACAGATCTTTAGGATGAGCTCCTAACTGCATGTCTTAAGAGTATAAATCTTTACGGTGATCCAACAGGTTGCAATAAACAACTTGGACATGTCCAAAGTCACCCGGATTACGGTGACCACCTTTCTTAACTTTAGGAGCCAGATGTCTGAACCTTTGTTCAGGAGCCAAAGGATACGTGTTGCAGAGAAGTGATGGGTGAGGGAGCTCTGAACTTCATCTGAACACAGGCAATTGCATTGCTTTTTTGCACCAATGCCTTGGAATGAGGTTGGAATTTATGCACAGCTCTCAGAGCTAGTGAAGTCAGGAGAGTAATTCTGAGGAGGACTGGGCAAAAGCAGTGGGCGCAAGGGCAAAATAAGCTCAGGGTTACATACGAATCCCAGGAAAATTGTTAGAACTTTATTATTTATTTTCTTTTGTATTTGATAGTGCTGCTCCTACTCTTTGGCTTCTAGAGAACACACTCAAGTCTTTCAGCAGAGCTATGTTTATGCAAACTGAAGAACTAGTCTTGAAATAGCACCTAGCATTAAATGTTCATAAAACGTATTAAGTGGTAGTAATACCAAAATGAATAGATACACCACCTTAACCTTGTTAAGAGGGACGTTAGTCTCCATGTTCTTTTCCAGACAACCCTTTATTTGTAGGTAATCTACTGGAAAAGAAGGCATTAGTCCAGTCTTGTTTCTAAAATGGTGCTGACAAGTTTCTCCCTGTTCATCCATGGGGGACGAAGAAGCACTAACGGCTACGTCTGGAAGAGAAGTTTTGCATTAAGAGGGATGCAGCGGCATTCATATTTTATTCCTGAAGGACGGGGTAGTTCATTCTTGAACCATCTAATTATCTTTCTTTTACCTTTTGTACCAGAGAGGTTTGATCTGTGGGAATGCAGTCTGTCTTTAAAGAGAAGCTTTTGGAAGACATCAATAAAAGGCACAGTCAAGAGGGAGTCTGAATGGCACCAGTCAGAGTGCACTTTTCATCGTTTGTGAGCTGATCAGGAGCACAGTACAACATATCAGGGTGACTAGATGTTGGCTCATGTACTGTAGGTAGTTTGTGACAGCAGGGTGAAGATGAACATTTTCAAACAGTGACACCTAAGAGTGTCCATAGCCTGTGGTGCTTTCCAGGTGGATTTTTCCAATTCAAGGACACAATCTCTAGGGAAGGCTTGTGAATTCAAGGCTATTTCTATTCTAGACCAGAACATACATTAGCTTGCTCATGGAACAGGAGCTTGCTCAGATATGGAGAAGGCGCATCTAATTGCGGTGAAAACATCAGGCTTAGCAGAGAGAGAAAAATGGGACTCTTGTGAAAGAAAGGTGGTTTAGAGTGAAAGTATTCTTGAAGGTTTCTCTCTGTATATCTTCAGGGGCCCAAGTACCCAGGGCCCAAATCCACAATTTCTGTTACCTTTGGCATTCTTGACCAAGATGCACTTTTCCCTCTGCAAGCTCTTGACCTCCCGGACAATTTTGAGCTATGTACTGGCCTCGGTGTGCTGCACACCATCCTCTTTGCTCTGCAGTGACCCTGCTGATGTAGATGCAGTTGTGCCGTGTTTGTATTAATGTATTTGAAAGCAGTCTGTGGTGCAGAGAGGCTCTGATATATTGCTCATGTTAGAACAAGACTGTGGAAGTGACACTGCTTGGCTGGGTCTGTGGAGGAACTGAGGGCTTGTCCTAGGCAGAGTTTGTGCCAGCCTCCACCGGTGTGCTCTCTGTCCCCTGTCTCTTTGTCTGCTACAGTTGCAATGAAATGATGAGAATAGGGAGTAGACATCCAAACTTGCCTGGGAGCTGGCAAGAATCAAGTCTGCATGAGACTGGCTCTTCCTTCTCTGAAGCTCACCATACTTGAGAGATTTACTGTCAACTGCCAGACAGGCCCTTCAGTGAGGGGCCAACAGAAAGCAGTGGGATTGCATCAGCAAGAGGGACCTGAGGGTAAGGGCAATAGTAGCAGCCAAAAATAGCTTCAGTTGCATACACTGACAGGTAGCAGATAGTTCTGGGTGAGTGGAGGGGATGTATGTCCAAAACAGCACCTTTGAACTCTCAAGCACAAGCCTGTTACTTGCAAGCTGCAGCTGGGGCTGGCTGTAAATTTTGACAACACCCTAACAAACAAAAGTTGTATGTACTAAATTGTCCAGTTAGTAGAGAGACAGGAGAGAGAGGCTGATCATATATTGTACTTGTGTATCTAGACTAGATAGGTTGGGAAAACTAACTAGGGACTTGGGGGCCTGAGAGAAGAAGAAACTATCCAAAGAAGGGTTCCTGAAAAGAAGTGGTTTCAAAAAGGTGGTGATGAAAATCTTGGCTAGAGGAAGGTCTTCCCCACATCCCAGGTCTCAGAGATCAAGAGGATGTGTGGAAATGAATGCTGGGGTGTGCCCAGAGACCTTGGCTGGTAATGCCCAAGACTGTGAGCAGTGGCAAAGCACAGACAGACATGAGTTTGCCTTACCTTCTTGGACCAGATGTGACCTTCTTGCAGGAAGGAAAGTCAGGAATGTAGTGCTGGTGGTGGGAGAGCAAGTGAGTATATGTGTGAAATAATCAAGTAGGGTTTCTGCCTAAACTGCCAGACATCATTAGTAATCTGCCACCTTCTGCTGCAGCAAGGGGATATGTAATGGGAGAAGGGAAGGGAGAGGAAACTCGGGTCTTAGTAGTGATTGGGTGGTTCAGGGAGGAAAATCGCTTGGGAGCCAAGCAGGAAGATAGGAGTAGAGAGGCCAAGTGTCAGTGTGAGTCCAGTGGAGCTGCAGAAAGTGATGCCCAGATCGGGACTCACTGACTGTAGGCAATCTGACAGGACTGTTTGATCAGCCATGCTATCTCTACGCAATATTTGGGCCTCTGTCTTTCCCCAGGAGTTTTCAGGTTTGAGGGAGGAACGTGACCCTGTGACCTACCTTTAGTCAGCATGGCTAAGTGTTCCTCCATGGTGAGGCCTCTAAGCTTGCTAGGTGCCAAGCTCCCATTAATTACATTGGCAGCCAGGTGTCAAAATCCACTGAGGAGCTGGACTACAGAACCTCTTTAACTACAAATTATCACGGGAGAAATCTTGAAGCTCGTGCCCCTGTTTAACCTCAGAGATGTTTCTCTGATGGTGACAAACATGCTGCAGTGATGGCACAGAAGGACTACACAGATACTTGGATTTGTCTCATTGGCTTTGCAGAGTGTGATAATCTGCTGTGAGGAAGAAAACCACTTCAGCTCAGTGAGACAAAACCTGGTACTCAACCAACTTTCACTTCTGTGCAGGGGTTTGTCAGAGAGAACTGATGGTAATAAATAGTTGGATTTAAAGCAAAGAAGTTGTGTATAACCTATCTGGACTATAAATAGAGGGATCCAGAGGAGACGGTGTGCTGAGCGAACACACCATTCTTGACCCCTTCTAACTGCTTCAGGTAGCAAACTGTTCCCTGTTGCTGATTTGCACACTTATTTCTGGTGCTTGTTGCTTATGTTTTGCTACCAGACATTGGCAGCCTGCTTCCGGTAGCTAGAAGAAAGATTTTGCTTATGGCTGCAAGAGACTGTGATGTAATTGTGACCACCCAAGGCTTGGTCTGAAGCCTTGTTTCCTGAAAAAATAAGTGGGGGTTGACTCATATTTAGTTTTCACTTTCATTGCAGTGAATGTGTTTACGTGGTGACTGTCTCAGCAAACTTATTCCCCATCTATTCTGAATTTCCAGATGATGTCTTGTTTGTTTTGTATATTTATATGCATGTTACTAGGAACATGATGGAATTAAATGATTTCCTACTTAGACTGAAAAGGTATGAACGTAGAAGGAGAATGGTCTGCTTACAGTCATGAATTAGTTGGGAGGAGGGGGAAGGACTAGCTTTGGGTTTAGCCAGCTGGGTCTGACCTGGATCGGGTGCTGGGGGATGGCTCTGTCCCTCTGCGGTTCACTTCATCTGTGTTAGAACTGCCCCAAGCCCTGAATGCAAAGAGTAAGTATGAAAAGGTGGCAGAGGACTGTAGCGTGACCTGTGTTACTTCTGATCTACTGAGCTATTCCCCTGTAAATTAAGCATCTTCTTTCAGTGGTGTTATCCTGCTGCCACTTAAATACTAATTGACTGCAATCTGCAGAGAGTTTGACGTATACAGCCTATTGTCTCGTTGTTTTGATTCAGGCAAGAGGGTGCTGGGAGAACTTGAGCTTCCTTGGGGAAAGTCTGGTGTCCATCTCTGAGCTGACTGAGAAATGCAAACTGGACTCTGGGCAAAGTAAAGCAGAATGAATTTGCCTGGGTTGAGCCTGGGTGTGTTCTACAGAATGCTGGTGTTGACGTTCAAAGGGAAGTAAACTGCAGGAAGGAGCAAGAATTTTTTGTGAGGAAACTACATATTAAAAAT
This sequence comes from Psophia crepitans, assembly GCA_013399095.1. Lineage (NCBI taxonomy): Eukaryota > Metazoa > Chordata > Aves > Gruiformes > Psophiidae > Psophia > Psophia crepitans. The sequence continues at coordinate 672,134 of VWZZ01006565.1, read as the reverse complement.
TTATGCTAAAGTATTTTCCCCAAAATTGCTTGTGCTTTTTTTTTTTTTTTTGCAGCTGGAAGAAGAAAGAAAAAAGGAGGAAGGCACAATGAAAAGCTATTGAAATGCTTTACTAATTTATTACCTAAAGTGATTTTTGCTTTCAAAAGAATATTTTTTCATGTTTAGGTGGCATTATTGAAAAATATTAGTCCTCCTAAAAATATATTTTTAATATTTCACGCTGTTGCTTACTGGTTTTATGGCAAATGTTAAATTGAGTAGGAATTTTTACTTAAAGATTTCAACTGCATGTAGTTCTAGTTTTAAAATGAGAATAAAATCAATACCGTGAGTCTCCATAAGACTCATGGGAGAGGAAAGCGATTGCAAAATTACTATTGATATGTTTTTCAATGTAATCAGTTCTCCAAGAAAATTGAAAATTTCTTGAAAAGTTTCCGTTTTAATCAAAGGACTTTATGATAGAGTACTCTGAATTTTTTATTATTTTTTTTTTAGGAAATTGCTTTGATTTTCAGTTGTTCAGTGCTGGAAAAATATTTTCAGTATTTTGAGCAATTTTAAAAATTGTATGATAAATGTTTACAAAAATGGGGAAAATGTTGAAACTTTAATGGGAGCACAGATACTTTCCCATCAGCTCCAGTCATGGATAAATCTGTCAACATTTATAATCTGAGCTAGGAAGTTTAAATATCAAGTATCATGTGCTGAATGTTTATATTGAACTGCCTACAATCAATCCGTAGGGTCAACTTTTAAAATGTCAGAGGTTTAAATAGTACGTGTTGACAGGAAGCTGAGATTTGCTCAGAGCACTCGTACGTAGACCAAGATGCCATCGTTCTCAAATGTGGTACTCATGGCCGATCAGTTACCTGGTTCTTGCTGGCATTTCTTAAGTTATTGTAGCTATCTTTAAAGATTTTTGGTGTGGCTGGATGTGGTGCACTGCAGCCGCTTCTCTGTTACAGATGTAGCGCTAGCAGCTTTTCGTATTTTTTGCCTTAGTGATTTTTTTTATTTTTTTTTAATGATGCTGAAGGAGAGGAAATGGTTTGCAAAATCTTTAATTCACCTGATTTTGCAATTCATCTATTTCAAGGGAAGATCTGTCCTTGAAAATCAGGAGTGAATGTAACGTGCTTTCGGAGTAAGGGTTGCACAATGGATGAAGAGAAATAAAGGGGGGGAGTGGGTTGCCTATTTGTGTGGCAGTTGAGAAATGAAGAAAAGAGAAAAGAAAGTGTAAGACATTAATGGTCAATTGGGAGATTTGGGTTTATTTAGACTTCAGATGTTAGCAGGTTGCTTATGCTACCATTTCCAATGCCTCTGGAAGTGTGGAAATGCTTCCTTTCCTCTACCTGTTAGAGCTTGGATCTCCATACCAGAGAGACTTTAACTGCTTGGCTTGCATGATTGCAGCACGTTTCATGTTCGTGGATAACTTGTGTGGTAATATCCATGGTCAAGTTCACCCCTCGACCATGAGCCCATCTATATGTTGGATCTCTTCCTTGAAGGCCTGAGGTGTCATGGGCCCACTGAGCTATAAATAATTCACCCTCATATTGCCGGTCCCGATCTACCAGAGCCAGATCAACCTTAGCAGCCTGACCCACCTGCTGCCTGTTTTAATGTTCCTTGGTGGCCTGACTCTTGGGTACGTGAGCAAGTATGTGACGTACTTGTACAACCAGTTGCTCGAGCTGGGCAGCAATATCTTGACACAGTGGGGCAGCCCAGATGGGTTTGCTTCTGTGCTGCCAGTTGCTCTGCTTCCCTTACCTGCAACCACCCCCACGGGGCATTTGCCACCTTCCATGAGTCACTATGGGGATAGAGCACTGGCCGTTTTTCTCGATCAGCAATATCTAAAGCTAGCTGGATGGCTTTTGCTTCTCCAAACTGGCTTGATTCACTTTGTTCTTCAAGAGTTTCTGTGACTCGCCATGTAGGACTCCATGCAGCAGCCTTCCACCTCCAATGCTTTCCCACAATGCGACAGGACCCATTGGTGAACAGAGCATATTGCTTCTCAGTTTCTGGTAGTTTGTTATACAGCGTGGCCTCTTCACCATGTGTTACCTTCTCCTCTGTTGCCATTTCAAAATCTTTGCCTTCTTGCCAGTCCATGATCACTTCCAGAATTCCCAGGTGTTTGGAGTTTCTATCAGTGCGACCCGCTTACTCCATGTAGCATGATATGTAGAGGAGACCCTCCCTTTGAACATCCAGCCCAGCACCGGCAGTTGGGGTGCCAGGAGGAGCTGTGCTTCAGTACCAATCACTTCCGAAGCAGCTTGAACTCCTTCATATGCTGCATATATATTGTTTCAGTTGGAGCATAGCTATAGCGGGCCTCAGATCCTCTGTATCCCTGACTCCAAAACACCAGGGGTCAACCGTGAGTCTCCCCTGGTGCTTTCTGCCAGAGACTCCAAGTAGGGCCGTTATCCCTGGCTGTGGTGTAGAGCACATTCTTTACAACTGGCCCTGCCTGGACTGGCCCGAGGGCTACTGCATGGACAATTTCCCAATTTCCTGTTTAATTTGTTCAAAGGCTTGCCATTGCTTAGAGCTCCAGTTGAAATCCAGGTCACTTGATAGAGAGGTCTTACAATCAGACTGTAATTTGGAATATCCATCCTTCAGAAATACACAATGCCTGAGAAAGCTTATGTTTCCTTTTAGCTAGTTTGTGGAGACATAGCTGCTGTTTTGTTGATCACATCCATTGGGATTTGATGACGCCCATCTTGCCATTTTATTCCTAAAAACTGTACCTTCTATGCGGGTCCCTTGACTTTACTCCATTTCATGGCAAAACTGGCTTTCAGAAGGATTTGGATTATTTTCTTTCCTTTTTCAAAAACTTCTGCTGTATTGTCTCATATAGAATCATAGAATCCCTAAGGTTGGAAAGGACCTCTGAGATCATCAAGTTCAACCGTCAACCTAACAACACCATGCCTACTAGATCATGTCCTGGCGTGCCACATCTACACGTTTTTTGAATGTCTCCAGGGACGACGATTCAACCACCTTTCCAGGCAGTCAGTTCCAACACCTCACTACTCTTTCCGTGAAGAAATTTTTCCTAATATCCAACCTAAACCTGCCCTGACGCAACTTGAGGCCATTCCCTCTTGTCCTGTCACTTGCTACTTGGGAAAAGAGACTGACACTCTCCTTACTACAACCTCCTTTCAGGTAGTTGTAGAGAGCCATAAGGTCTCCCCTCAGCCGCCTCTTCTCCAGACTAAAGAACCCCAGTTCCCTCAGCTGCTTCTCATCAGACTTGTGCTCCAGACCCTTCAGCAGTTTTGTTGCCCTTCTCTGGACACACTCCAGCAGCTCAATGTCCTTCTTGTATTGAGGGGCCCAAAACTGGACACAGTACTCGAGGTGCGGCCTCACCAGAGCTGAGTACAGGGGGACAATCTCTTCCCTACTCCTGCTGGCCATGCCATTCCTGAGTGCAGGCCAGGATGCCATTGGCTTCCTTGGCCACCTGGGCACACTGCTGGCTCATGTTCAGCCGGCTGTCAACCCGTACCCCCAGGTCCTTCTCTGCCAGGCAGCTCTCCAGCCACTCCGCCCCAAGCCTGTAGCACTGCCTAGGGTTGTTGTGACCAAAGTGACCTCACACAGCTGGCCTCTGCCAATTGATGCAACCTGTCCAGATCTCTCTGGGGAGCCTTCCTACCCTCGAGCAGACTGACACTGCCTCCCAATTTGGTGTCATCTGCAAACTTACTGAGGGTGCACTCTATCCCCTCATCCAGGTAATTGATAAAGATGTTGAACAAGATGATACGTGTTGAAGGTTCCCACTGCAGGAGGCAGTCTTCTCCACAGAATGTGAATGCTTTGAGTCTTGAGGACAGTAGTGTCTGTCCTACAAACCATGATCAGGGGTTGTGCTAGTACAGAGGATGTCACTGTAGTCCATGCAAACACACCACTTCTGCCAAGTCACACACTTGAAAATAAGCCCCACATAAATAAACAGGCTACTTGATAAAGGCCTTTACTGGAGCTGAGAGCAGCCTTCTGATCAGCGAGATGTCATCTTGCATTGGGTTTTGGTGCCATCTACTTGATGTTTTCAGACTCCTTGTTACCATAGATCTTGGGGGCTCCTTGCAAGGAGTAAGGCACCCTGGTCCTTTGGGGATTTTGTCTATGGGTGAATGCCTGCTGTGAGGCTGAGAGCTTATGATAGATCAGGCGTGTTTGGGTCTGGCAATGAAACATGATTCATGGAAAGTGAAAGCTGAAAGCTTTATGGTGAGAAGAGGAGAAAAAATGCAGTAAAAAGTTTACCCAGCTTTTCTGGTTGTCAGTATTATTATTTACTGTGTTAGTAGTTTAAAGCTCTGACTTTGGTTCTAGTCCTCTCTGCTTGACTCTTTATGGTGCTAATGATCTGTGCCCAAAGAGCGTTCATTTCAAGCTCAACATCCTGTGAATGAGAAGAGATCCCCCAGGCCCTGACCACCAGCTCTCCCCAGTGCTCTACAAGGCATGATGTCCTGCCTGCTGGGAGAAGAGCTGTCATTCAGGTGTTACTCAGTGTGTCGTGGGCTGTGCACTGAAGGAGTTGAACTGCTCTTCTCTGAGTCTCTCGATGTTTGAGAACACACTGATTAGGAGCAAGTAAAAATAGCAGTGTAGGAGGATGCACACTGAAAGACTGCCTTAAGTAGGCAGGAGAAAATAGAAACTTTGCTGATTATCTACATATATATACACACACATACACCTCCTGCTAGGAAACTCTGCAGGGAGTTGGAAATGCAGCAGCCTTTTGTGATCTGGAAGCAGCTGGTTGGATTATCCATGAACTGTGCTTTATGACTTCAGTCATCAGCTCCAGCATGTCTGGCTCTGTTTTCAGGCTTTTATTCCCCTCATCCGCCTGTTCTGCCAGAACCCTTTTCCCACCCCTGAAATCTTTGCTTCAGGAGATCGTCTTCCAAGAAGTTCCTCCTTGTTTAATCTTGGAAGCAAACTGTGTAAGTAGCATGTCCTGTGCCAGCCTCATCCCAATCCTTGTATAGATGTGAGTTTTCTGTGCTCACATGAGCAAGTGTGGCGGCTTTTTTGTATAGTGCTAAGCGATGCCATGGGGCAAAAAAAGCCCCAGAAATGTCAAGAGTTGTGTTCTTGAGTAAGGGATGTGCCTGGGCTTCTTCAGACTTCAGTGCACTTCAGAGTGACACCTGAACTGCAGATGTTTTAATTTTTTTGGTGATGCCCCTGCTGGTTATCTTGGGGTAAATCGATCCCTGCATGGATCTCTAGCAATTACTTTTGCTCCCTCGTGCCTGGCAGAGCAGAGTATTGAGCTACATGGGCAGTTGGCAGAGATGATATGCTACAAAGCAGGGTTTCTCCATCCTCTGATCCCTCAAGCCTTACTTGGCTTCTGTAGCAGCTAGCTGTTGTTTGCCAGTCTCAGCTGTTTTTTAACATGGATGATTTACAATCCTCTGGTGGATTTTGGTCCTTGGACTCTGACTCCTAATGGGAACTCCTGGATATTTAAAAGGATTCTCTTAGTATGAGTATTCATGAATGTGGTTGGCCAGGGAGGTGTTTAGAGAGAGGCACTTTAAGAGTTAACTCTTAATTCTAGGCAGTTGTGCTGATTCCCTGTATCCCCTTCAAGCTTTTAACTCCATAGCAACCACATGTGCATCTCTGCCTCTTCCCCAGCTCTCATCACAGCCTGACTGAAGTGTGCCAAAGGCAGGATGTTATTGAGTGATGAATTTTGTAGTGTTGGTTCTTCTTATGCACTGCTATGACCCATTTACCCTCTTGGGATTAGAGCTGACCCTAAAATACTGCAAATCCAGTATTTCTGGGGATGTTTCCCCTGCTCCCATCTGGTTGCTCTCGTCTTGTACCCAAGTATTGTGCAGTTGTTTTATGGTTGTTTTCCTCAAAAATGTGATTTTTTTTTCCAGATAATTTACTGCAAGCAAGGGAAGCTGTAAGTCTATTTTGACAGAAAACTAAAGGTATTCATATGATCAATTTCTGTGTGTTTGAAAAGAAAATGCATAGTTTCAGGTATGCTTCTAGGTTAATTATCTGAAGAAGCAACAATTAGCAAGTAATTCTGTTCGTGTTTTTTTCCTGCTGCATTTTTTCTCTGTCTTTAAATAACCAGCAAAGTCTTTACTTCTGTTCAGAATGAAACTGGTTTTGTTTCTGAGATGTGAATTGTTTGCTGAGGTGAGGCTAAGTAACACCGACAAACTCTGAAGGTTTCACTCTGGGGGTGGACTGATGACTTGTGGGTATCTTCTTAGGCCACAGGTAACACTGGTAACCTTGAACTGTGGTAGGTGGCAATGGTTGTTCTTTTACTCCCTTGCAAATAGGTAGCAAAATGTGTTACCACAAAATACAAGCTAAACCAATTTGCTTGGCCATTGGGACTAGGCTGTGAGTGTGCATATGGCCAATTACCTTTGCTCATCTGAGAAACAGTAATTTCTTACGTGTGGTAACTTAATTGTTTGTAATTGGCCTGTCTGTACCCTGTGATTTCAAAGCACCAGATAGATGGAAAAGCTCAAATAGATCTTTAAACGGATGTGATCCAGGCAGCCAGCAGGGTGTTTGTACAGATAGATGGCACGCCAGATCTGTGCAGATGTAAAATACTCTGCGATTATCTGGTTTGGACAGGATGGGGACTGACAGCACCAACTCTTGTAAGGCTGCAAGACCTCTTTACTTTCTGGAGACATGACCTAATAATGAGCCAGCTGTCCTTCAGGGCCTGTGCAAGTAAAGAGTAAAGGAAATCTCATGACATTTCTGGTCTCAGAAACGAAGCCATAGCAGGTAGAAACTCTGGTAGGGTTCTGCTACAGCAAATTGTTGTGCTAGTCTGTTGTAGCTTCAGCCACCAGGAAGAACATGAAGAATCCCTTTAGTTGAAAATAGCCAGATACTGTAAGAGTATTAGGGTTAGTGCTATATATACTTAGCCTGACCTCATTCTTCCTTAGGTATCTACTAGTAGTCAGTGTTGCAAAAACAGGACAACGGGTTAAATGGACCCTTGTTCTGAGTCAACAAGGCCTTCCTTATGTTTCTGTGGAAGTAGTGAGAATTTTAAAACAGCTAACATTCAGTGAATCAGCTTCTTTCCTTTAAACCGATATTCTACAAGAGGTTCATGACCTATTCTCAACCAAATCTTTTGTCTCAATGGAATCCTCCACACTCTAAGCAGAATCTGGATTTGTCCATCAAAGGATCTGAACAGAGTGGCGGGCCAAGAACGGAGAGGAACATTGGAGAGTAACATCTGCTTGTTGTAAGATGGTGGCTTGCTGGCTGGCCTGACTAACATGCTTCTTGAGAGACTGCTGGGACGCCAGGGAAGGCCCTTCTGAGAACATGAATGCTGGAGGATCTCTTAGAAGAGGATGCAGGCAGATTGGAGAAGTCTTATACCTGATAGCTGTCCTTTTTCTGGATCTTTGAGGAACACCAAGGTCTGGCAGTTGGGGTGAACATTTTGTCAGTCAACTTTGGTTCAAACCTAACTTCCAGCTAAGAATGGTTGTTGTATGGAGCAGCATAGAGCCCTGTACGGTAAGCTGTCACTGCCATTCTAACCTGTGCTATGACAGCATCTCACCTCTCTTGAGAAGCCATAATGCTAGTGAGCAGACCATCAGGTCCTTCCGGGGTTAGACTGATGTCACTTTAGTGCCTTGAAGGATTCAGTTTGAGGGGTAAGGGGGAAGAGGGTGTAGCTTTGGAGGCATTGTGGAGTAGAGAGAGAGAAATACGGTCCTCCTGCTTCAGGGTCTGTGGGCTAACTGACACCTTGCAGCCTGCTTCTTTCCGTTTCTTCTCCTCCCAAAACTCCTTGATCCATCTGATGCATTGAGACCCATTCCAGAGAGTGAGCCAGAGGAACCTCTCTCCCCTTCTCACAAACCAGAATTTTCCTGTAGTTCACATATTCTCTGACCACTTGTTTCTTCTCCTGTCCTACCCACTCACAAGTCCCTAGGCTCTTTCCAGCTGCCGTTATGCATGGGAATGATCTAAGGCCTGTCTGCATGTGTGATGTTCTTGGTGCCAAGATGACTTTGATATACAGGGCTGTGATGTTGGTTCATTATTCTGATATATCTCTCTTGCTGCAGTTTGAAGATTGATTCCTGGAGGCACTAATCGTATTTCTTTGGTTTTTCAAAATGTTCCTTAATTGTTCTGTTTAAGGTGTTTCTGGTGAGCCAGGCTCTACTACTCTCCTAAACACTGGTGGCTGCAGCAACAGGACACTCTGATTCAATTAAAAAATAAAAATAAAAATCTCAAATGAGGCAACTTTTGTGAAATACTGAGTGCTGCTTTCTTTTTCTCTCTTTGCTAGTAACAAGGGTTTTGTGACATTAATGCTGTCACAAATTGGTGACTGCCTACAGCTGTCATTATCTTGCAATTCTCTGTGACCATTTGGATTCCACTGCACCCACAGGAATCAAACAGCTGCAAGAAGGGAAGACAGCATAAAAAAGTCTCAGGGACACTAGTCAAATAGTTCTGACTTCCTCTACTCGAGAAGGTGGTGGTATAGTTATATTCTTGCTGATCCATTGTAATAGTTCCCCAAAGGAGGACAATTTTCCTGATCTTTGATTTAGCAAAGAATTTGATTATTGAACATTGAGGCTTCAGGGGTTATAAGATGTGGTCTTGCAATTCTATTTGTATGATTTAAAGAGCAGAGACAAGGGTCTCTCAGCAGAGACAAGATAAATGATTTTTGCTGGAGCAACCTTGCCTTAACTCAGTGTGAAGTCAAACAGGTCTTAGCTAATTAACATTGGTGTAATGTTCAACCAAATTCCCTTTGTGTTTTTCAAACTGAGAACGCCAAGTTTGGAAGCTGGTTTATTAACTGGCCGCGCTGGTGTGGGGAAAAAGTTGTCCTTGGCAGAACATGAGACTACTTTCCACTCTGGAGTGTGACGGCTAGCGCAGTAGTGCGCTGTACTTTCTCTTCCTAGGGGCTGCCAACCTGAAACTTGTTTGCAGTTAAAATAAGCAAAGAAGGAATTTGTTTTGTTTGAGGAGTTTGGTGTGTGGGGATCCTAAAGGCTGGGTTTTATTGTCTGCTTGTATTGCTGTTAAACTAACCGATGCTTTGAGGGAAGTTAGAAAAACTTGCTGTTTTCAGAACCATTCTGTTGCCATTTTGGGAGTGTTCTGAGTTCCATCTTCTCTTTTTTTTTTTGTTTGTGAAAATGTTTGCATAAGAATGGGATATCTTGCTTAGAGTCTTACCTACTTGCTCTGACTATAGCCAGCATAATCTCTGATGTAAAAAGCCTGAAGACTTGATTCTTCAGGCTTTGGGAGAATAAAGATGATTAATAAAGAGGGGATAAACATGAGATTAAAAAATGCTTTCCAGGGACTGCTCTGAAATCCTTTATGGTGCTGTTGATGCTAATTTTGCAGAAGGAATATCTCTGCATTACTGAGCTCTGGGGAAGCCCTGCCGTGCAGATGTGTGAGGACTTGCAGTGTCTTCATTCCCCAGGTTGCACAGGATTAGATGCCAGCTGATGTAACTCTCTCAAGGCCTTAACATGCTTAGGTTTCGCAAAGTGCATGATAGAGTGAGCTGTCTAGGAGCTGTGCATGTTGAAAGCCTGAATAGTTCAAGGTCTGAAGACTTAGCTACATCACGCACTTTGCGTTGTGCCATATGACAGTTGATTTCTCCTGGCAGTTGGCCGAGGACTGGGAGAATGGGTTACGTTTCAGCAGAAGGCTCACTGAAATGAACGTGCTTCTGTAAAACATGTTCAGTTGGTGCTTTTTTCTGGGGGGAAGGTGTCAGAAACTTCTGAACAGCTGTAGCTGCAGCATACACATAGGGTAGGGATCACCTGGTGGTTAGGAGTGGGGGAAAAGGAGGTATTCACATCTTATTTCTTGTGTGTTTCGATAACACTGATGGAGGTTGATTCTCTGAGTATTGAATTCCTGTGTGCCAAAATGCTGATATTGATGGGAACCTTGTTAACCTCAGCACTTGGTAGAATTAGTGATTTGTAGAAACATAATGAGATGATTATTCTGTGTGACCCATATAGATGGCTTGAGATTGCAGTGATTCTACTGACTTCTGCTACGGCCAGCAGATTCCTGCTTGGCGATGTTGTCCAATCACATCTGATTCCCCTTTGTTTGCAGCAATGCTCTTGGGAGTAAATGTTGTTTTTCTGATATGCTTAGACACTGGATTTTACATGTGCTTGGCTCAGAGTTACAAGTTAAGGTGGTCACCCTATGGCCTCTGTGTCCTTAAGGTTACCCATCTTGTCCTTACTCTCTCAGATTCACCATCATCCCAGCTGTAATAAACTACAGGCATTTGATTCCCATGAGCTGTCAGAAGAGATACCACAGATGTAAAGATGGTTAATAGCAGCAAGTGATGGAAAATGGAAATGAGAATAAAATGTTTTCAGGGAGCTCTTAGCAATTCCCTTGTGATCTTGTTGTTGATCTTGACTGCACAGAAATGACAGCATGTACTGAGACACCTTTTGCTATGTGGAGAAGAGTAGAAATGACCAGTCTTGGGCGTGAACCATAGAGGAAGGCTTGAATCCTGGACGCTAGCATGAGATTCTTGTCTCCAGAGACAGAAGGTGTTGGGTCGGTTAGCGGTTGAAAGCTAGGCTTCTGTATCTATTTTTAAGCAAACAAATCTGCAAAGAGTTCTTTGGAGACATCCTTGAAAATCCTTTGTAAAGAGAGATGGACAAATTCAGAGTGACTGCCACTATTGTTTATATTGCTTTCAGAGGTTTGGGTTTTTTGTTTTTTAAACCAGGTACAAGACACCTGTCTGCATACAGGCACACGCGCGCACACACACGCACATTTGCAGTCCTTGGAATCCAACGCCCCCTGCTTGGAGTGGTGGGCTCAGATGCCAAAGCCCAAGTGAAAAGGTAGATATGGGCACTCATTGACTGGCACCTAATCCCTTACCCTGTGCTTTATTGATTCTCTCCTTTGATGGTGGTTGAGGGAGGGGACTTAAAAGGAACAGCTGGATTCCTACTCTGGCTCCCTGTAGCAGCTGGTGCTTTAGAAGATGTTCCTGGGCATGTGCTGGCTGGAGGCTAGAACTGATGGTCCTTCGTTATCCAGCTCTTCATTTACCCAGCTGAGTTATATTTTTTTTTTTTTTTAGAGGGGATAGGGCTGTGGGGCTAAATCGTTCCTGTCTGATGGAGTGATGGCAGAAAAATGAGATCATTGCAAGTGCAGTTTACTTGGTGTGCTTGATGAGTGCCTTTTAGAGAAGATGATGATTCCCTGCCCTGTCTCATTCTTCCACAGCCCTTCATGCACATTCCCCGTTACACACCACAAGCCTTAGGAAGATGGTAGAGCATGAGGGAAAGCCTCCTGCCAGATGAGGAGGTTGTTTCTCCCAGGAAGTTTTGTAAGGTCTTGCAGGCTCTGACTCTCCACCTGGAGCCCTGATATTTCAAGCTTTGAGGGAATGGATGCTCTCATCAGTTCAGGTAGAATTGTATGAGGCCTTATGCACTGACCTGGAATGGGAGTACCCAGGGACCTGAACTAATTCATGAAGGTTTGTGAATATTAATTTCTCTTGCATATTGCCATCATGCTGTCGTGCAGTCAGGAGCAGGTCTTGCGGCTTCCCCTTTGGACAGAAAAAAAAGAAAAGCAAATGCATTTTGTCACATCACTGCTCTGGGAAGCTGTATGTTTTCATGATCAGCCATGTATGATCTTGGGACTTCTGATTTTTAAGATGTATCATTTCAAGATACACAAAGACCCCTATGGGAAGCTTTATGGTGCGCCATCCTCCTTACTCTTTGAGGTTATAGTTTTTGCTTGTGTCTCTCTCTTTGTTTTGTTTTTTGTTTTGGTGTGTTTTTTTCCCCTGTTTTTGTTGTCCTTCTGTTGATTTTTAAGCCAGGTAGGGGGGGAAATCCTCTGAGTTCTTTTTATTAAAAAGAACTATTCTTTTGCGCAGAAGGAACTTTCAAAGGCTGGATTGGTAAATAGACAGTCATTTTCACCAACTACTCATTATTCCCATGGGTTTGAGTTATTTGCTGCTTCTTCCTTTTTCTTAACTTCCTTGACCAGTTGTACTTAAGTTATTTTGGGGAAGAAAGTGTGAGGAAATGAAAGCTTGTTTTTCCTGGCTGGAAAAAGGACAAAATGTTTACATGAAAAGGGGAGAAAAATGTTTGCTTTTGGTCAAGGCATATGCTATTATAAAGATGTTTGGAAGGAAAATTATTGACAAGCTCTAATATTTAGGTACTGAAGTGTTTCTAAGTGCTTTCTGTGCTTTATAACTCCTCACATTTATTGATCACTTGAGCTTTCACTAACCTTAGTCCTCCCAGCAGCTTGTCCGGCAGTACATTACATGTTGTATTCCTTTTAGAAATCCCTCACGTAAAACATCTTGGGTTTGGGCAAATGTATTCATAAAGCATTACAGTGAAGGACCTGAAAGCAGAATGAATGGTGCTGTCCCGTTGTCACACCGTTATATTTGGCAGTGGCTCCAAGCCATGTATTTACTAAGCTTCAGCAAAACTCAGGTTATTTGAGTCCAGTGTTTATCTGGGAGTTTTTAGCATGGGCTGGATTTTAGTCCTGTTGGTTCCATGGTGGTAACGTGACAGTAATAGCATTTGCCATCTTGCAGAATAGTGCATTCAGGAATGTTATGAACAATTTAGTAGAAGGCTCCATGACAGGAACATTTATTAAATGGAAAAGTTATGGATTGTGGCTACACTGTGTTCCAGCTGACGCTATCTATCTGCTGCCAGCAGAAACTCCTGCCGTTGGCTCTGCTGCAGCCTGTTCCTGTGGCGTCCATTGGGCTAGCACCACAGCTTCAGCCAGGCCAAGGAGCTGCCCCGTCAGGTGGGGAACCCAAAACCCCCCCAACCTGTCTGTGTAGTTTTCAGCTATCTTTTCCTCCCCCCAGATTTATCACCCATCTTATCAGGACTGGCACAAGGTTTGCGGTAGGAATTAATAGCTGGGGGTGGTGAAGGGTGCGCAGCATATGACTGCTGTTCCGGGTGGCAGCTTGGGTTTGTGCTGCATCAGAATGGTGGCATAACCCAAGCCCTTGGTTTATTTTGGCAGTGACCAGCCATTTGTACTGTTTAGCTATGTTGTACTTCTATTTCAAAGTTTATTCTCTCTGTCTGCCTTTACAGATCTTCCACTAATGCATTTTCAACTGAATCACCTCTGGATGAGGTTCCCCTGGTGTTCCCCATTGACTGGGGATATGCTGTGTCTCAAAAGATAGCATTCTCTTGGTGGTAGGTAGCCAAGAGCTGGTGGGAATGGAGAGAAAAAAGGAAACATTTGCTTCTGCTTCCATTCATCTAGGTCTCGTCAGTGACTGGAAGAATTGGGATCTTTCAGGCCAAAAAAGCACTGGTGCACTGTGATATGTGCTTATTTGAAGCTTTGAGCGCTCCTGAAAATTGTTTTCAAGTCATTTGGAGGTCATTACTTGAAGTTCTGACCAACACAGGTAGTTTTTGTGTTACCCAGCCTGCCTGTCATGACCCAGCACAGACTGTAAAGAACTCTACTAGAGTTCTCAGGAGTTTAAGGGTAACCATTTAGCAGCTATGCTTCACTTGCAGCCTGGTTCAGAGCTGATTAAGAGCAGATCAGCTCTTTTGATTTCAGTAAGTGTTGCTCTGCTCTCATACGAGTGCTTACTGGTTGTGGATCTGATTGTAGTTTTTTAGCACGTGTGATGGGGGGCTGAGTTTACTTTCGTTTTCTTTGGCTTTTCGGATATTTTTTCAGCTTTCCCAGCTTCATCAGGTGCTGCTTCCAGACCTTGTTTGGGCAGGAGGGGTATAGGACTATTGTTTTTTAGTAGGACTTGGAATTGAGTCCTAGTCCTACTAGACCTGTATGGCTACCAGGTGGGAGGATTTGAGCATCTGGTTCAAAAAGGTATAAATACTTTTCCCTTCTATATGTAGATAACTGTAAGGTTCTTTCCAGACTGATGAAATGTTTTGCATTTCAAGCAGTGGTATGAAAACAGACTCATTTGGCATTATGCATTAGTTGGTCTGTTAGCAGATACAGAGTATTGAATGTTGACTGCCTTTCCTACCAGTGAATCACGGGAGTCTTTAACTAGCTGGTTCATTACTCATTTGGGATTTAAAGGCTGGTTATCAATAGGGGTTCAATACTAGATGGATGGGTAAGTCTCATGGGAGAAGGGTGCCAGTGCTGGCATGCAGAGAGGGATTACCTGAGAGGCTTTATTTTACTTTCATCCTGCAGGTAGGAGATGTTCAGCTGTCTCTGATGTCCCTGCAGGTAGTGTATTGGGGCTGGCTGAGCTGGAGTTAATTTCCTCGTAGCAGCCCTTACAGTGCTGTGCATTGGTAGCAGCAAGGTGCTGAGAACACACCAGTGTTTTGCCTACTAACGAGCAGTGCTGGCACACATCAAGGCTGTGTCTCCAACCCTTCTTCCACCCCCTCAGCAGTAGGCTGAGTATGGGCANGCTTCCCAGGAAGTGGCCGGACATCGCCTGCTAATGGGAAGTAGAGAATAATCTTCTGTTTTTCCTTGCTTTGCTTCTGTGCGCGGTCTTGCTTTCACTATATTAAAACTGCCTTTCTCTAAACCCACGATTTTGGAGTTGTCTTTTCCATCTTATTTTTTCCCTCTCCCCTCTCTGCCCTGCTGAGGAGGGGAGCGATAGAGCGGCTTGGTGGACACCTGGCATTTAGCCAAGGTGAAACCACTACAGGTAGTCATAAAACTTACGTGCTTTATCCTGAGACAGTTAATATGCTTGGCAGAACTGGGGTCAGTCCCTGGTGTCTTTAAGTAATTAATTAGAACAATGTTCTTTGGCTGGCGGTCAGTCTGCTGTCAATAAGCTGTGTCGCACTAAACACGACTGCAACTTAAAGAAAAAAGCTATATGATCATACACACCCATCCATCCCTACACCCACAGGTTGGCAAAAGCCATGCAGGAAAATAAAGGTAGTAAAGGCACATTCAGAAGTCAAACTAAGTTTTGTTCAGCAGTGTAAACAAAACCTGTTGTAATAATCTGTTGCGTGAGGTGGGCTTGGGTTTCTTCCATGAAGACTTGGACCGGGAATGGTTGGAGATAAAAGGGCTCAGAAAAGTGAGATTCTGGGTATGATGTTATAATCCTTCAAGTGACAAAGCTGGCTTAGGAGACTCCTGCCCTTTCTGAAATCCCCATTTCTGGGTGTTGTTCCTCTCCGTTGTGTTGACGTCTCTGTTTGTGGGACTGTACTTGCCAAGAATAGCTGACAATCAGATCAAAAGCAAAACTTAAATGGAGTTTAAGGTGGAATTGTGCCCTTATGCATCACCAAAAAGTTAGTGCTGGGGAGAAGTTGTGCATCTGTCAGTGCTAGTTTTTATTGTGTGCCCTAGAAGCGGGAAAGAGCAAATGCGTACCAAATGTTAGAAGATGCCTCTCTCTGTTGAACAAATACATTATGTTTGAACCTTCAGAAATGTTGCTCCTTGCTGTGAGGGACTTAATTGGGAAAGTTTTGGTTTCAGGTAGGCAGGAGGTTACAGGTTTTGATAGGAGGGCTGCAGGAGCCTCTGCCTTTGCTTATGCTGCTGGGATTATCTGGGTAGTTGCCTGTGGTGGGGCAAATTGGAGGGATGTGGGCTTAAGAAACTGAACTGGTGGTGTGATTTGGTGACGGAGCAATGCATATGAACACAAGATTTTCTTAAATGGGCAGGAGAAGAACCGATTTATTTTTTTTTTTCCAGTGGAAAGGAGTTATGGCTGATGTCTCCTGATTGTTAGGAAAGGACTGGGGTTGTGGGGTATTCCAGTAGCTGCAGAGGCAAAGGAAGGAGTTGCTGTGTTCTCAGAGCTGGCCAAGACCTTGGTCTTTCCCATCTCCTTTCTTTAATTAATGATGAGTTTGTGGACAGTGAATGATAGGAATCAGTAGTTCCATTTTTCTCCTGCTGCAGAGCACTGGGAGGATTGTGAATCAGTGCATGTTCCCCCTGGTAGGTCTGAAGTGCATCTGTGAGCTAGGGGTGCTCAGGGAAGTGTCCTCTGTTGGAGAAGATAAGCAAGTTTATTTTTATGCCACTAGATTATCTTCTGGGGGTGTATCTCAGAGTGTGGTGTTGATATATACATTGCAGTAACTCATCAAAATGAGAGATACCTTTAATAGAAATACAAATTGCTCAACTGTGACATATAGACTGCAACAGCAGCCCACAATAGATATGTTGATGTGGCTAGAGCCATCTGACTAATTCATAGCAATTAACTTATTTTGTAATTTGAACGTGTTTTTCTACTTGCATATTGTTCATTGGCAATTTGGGATTTTTCTCAGGTTTACTCATTCTTTAAAATTATCTCCTATGTATCTCCTATGACTCATTCTTTGTCCATGGCTGACTCATGAACTCCTTCATACAAGCATTTGATGTGCCGGTTAATTTGAATTAACTTCATAGGTCATTTGACATTGGTTTGGTGTCTGGTTGGACAGGTCCAAATGTTAGGTTCAGAATCCTTGAGAAGGATGCAGATCGATCTGTGCATAACTGCTCTAATACTCATAAATTTGCTCTTTCCGTGAACTTTTAGACAGAAATGTGCTCATTGAAAGTATTTTAAGAAAGATTACGTCAAAAGATGCTCGAGTAAGAAAGATCGTTAGGTTGTCTGGGGAGATAGGGTAATACTACTGGACTCAATTTTTAGCAGTCTGTTGTGGTAAGTTTTCTGATGGCTACATCAAGATTGGTGAAAGCTGTTCTTCAGCAACAGCTTATTCAACCTTCCCCTTCTGCTGCCTGAGCAAGTCTGACTGTAAGCACATGCCCGGGATGGCATGCCATCACGTTACACTGCTGTAATCACATGCTACCTCTCATTTAAGTCTTCAGCACTGAATGATGCACACCCTTCCCGTGTGCTACCACTGAACTCTGGAGGGACGAGCACCAGTGTTAGCTGAAGCCAGTAATGTCCGTCTCATTCTTCCTTCTGTGTGTGGTTACGCCTGTAGCAGAGAGGGCAGAAGTGATAGTGTGTTGTCTTCTCAGCTGCTCCTTGCTCAGGTTAGGCTGGTAATGTGCTCTGAAAGAATCGTGGCATGTATGCTGTCAGCTGCAAATCTAGCATTGGTTGTGTTTCACGTCTTGGCATCTTAACTTAAAAATTATTTCAATCTGTAGGTAGGTCTGCGTGGTTCAGGAACACTCTTTATTTTTGCTGTAATGAGGGTGTCCTCTGGCAGAGACACAGAACAAGCAGCTCGGGGAAGGAGCATCTTTAAGCTGCAGGAATTGTTCAAGCTCTTATCTTGATATCCCTTTAGTCATTTGTGATCTGTTTAACTGGCACACAGACTGACTGTGGGACAGGTTGCCCATGCCTTGGCAATGATAGCAGCCCAGCTTAAGCAGTCTTAATACGCGTGATTCCGCTTGTGTCTCTGGTATTGGCAAAAATGTCGCGTGGCCTCTGACCTCGCTGAAGGTTCCTGCCACTCTTGCTGGGGTTGTTCCTCATCATTGCCCTGCACTGATGCATGCTTGGAAGGAGTTGTGTCTCATGAGGAGGGAGGTGGGTAATTATTGCTATTTAGAAAAACTGACTGTGTCAGTGAAAGTGAAACCCTGCCTGCTTGCAAGCGAGTCTGTAATACCATGGCACTGCAGTGCTCTGGAATTGTGAGAGTGAGCCCATTTCTAGAGTGACAGGCACTGGAGATGGCTTAATGTAGACAGAAGGCTCAGCCTTACCATGTACTGTAGGCTCAGAGCTTGCCTGGAGCTGTAACTCGCTGCTGGTGTCTTGGATGTTTTCCCTTCCGTCGGTCTCGCCTGTCATGGCTTCCCGCCTGGCTGTGGGAGCAGTCTGGCAGGCAGAGGTGGGTTGAGCTATGTCAGAGCTTTTTATTATTGAAAGCACGTTCAGCCTGTGGACGTTAATCAATGGTAAATTAGAATGCAATGGATATATGCATATGACATGCACATTAATTTTAAATGTGTTTATTGTAATTAGTGCTATTACAATGAATGCCAGAGGAAATGGGGAGTGATTAACCTCACATAAGCTTTGTTATAATTTGTTTTAGAAGTTCAACTTTAAAATGAGACAACAAAATGTTGCTGCTTGATAAGAGGGGGTGGGGCAAGATATAGGGGAATGTGTTTGAGTGTTGTTTCCTGATGAGGGTTCATATGAAGCCTTTGCCACTCTCCTCTGACTTCCTTGCATGACTCTTCCTCAACTATATCTCTTCCTGATTAAGGCTTTAGGTTTGGATCTGAAAAGTTTGCAGTGCAGAAGCTTCTCTGCTCCTCTGCAATACTCTCTGCATCTGTCATCTGCTCAGTCTGTTGTCTCTGATTTATGGGGTCCACGTGTGGCTGGAGTGAGAAGCTATTGGGAGTGTTCTACCTAGCAGCGGTTGTGTTCTAAAAAGCCGGAGAATAATGTCCTTCCCTCGTAATATATAGAATTAGGGTCTCTTCTGGCAATACACAGCCACAATGGTGTGATCTCACGTAGCAGGGCAAGAGGAGGCTGAAAAGTCTGTTTGAAGCTTAGGCTGTGTCTAGCAGATGCTAGACTATCCTACTGGAAGCGACAGTGTCCCTTTCTTATATCCCAGTAATTCTTTACGCAGACTTTGTGTTGCTTGCATTAGAAACCTTGTTTGCTGTCATCCAACTGGTGTTCCCCAGTGGGTGCTGGTCCAGGGAAAGAGATATGTGAGCCTGACACACATGTGGTGAACAGAACTAGGGCTTACACAGCAGGCTGGGGGAAGACCAGGAGTCCCTGAGTTTTTTTATGTTCCTGGCAGTGTGCTTGGAGGATGATGTCTTCTGCAAGTGCCAAAAGGGGTTGTTTCAACCCCTTTGTAGCGTATCTGGCCTTGGTTAACCCTAGGGGTTAGGTAAAGGGAAAATAAAAAGCTGATGCAGTGGTCTAGGAGAAACTTGCTTCATACAAGATCTGTGGGTGATTCACTACATCCCTCCTCCTCCTCTCTGCTAGCTTCTACTGCCTACATAGATTCAGTTCTGCTGATCTGTCCTGGTAAACTGCACTCACAGTGGAGGTTGTTATAGTCCACCTGGTTAATAATAAATAGAACAATAAACCACACCACCACTTCAGCATTGTTGTGTAAGTATAAATCTATAAGTAGATCAGGCTTTGTTCCATTAACAGAGAGTAACTGGGAGCAGGAATTCAAAAGATTAAAGAGACTGGATAATAGATAGCCTTGTCCTCTATGCAGAAGTAGGATTGCAGTATAGCTCTGGGTCCCTGCTGTTTAAATGCTAGAGCTTTGATCTTTATTTCTTCATTCTTCATGAAGTTCTCCTAGTTTCTATAAAGACAGTCATATTTCTGGGTGTGCATGTCCTGTGCAGAGACCTAGCTCTGGAAGGAGCTGGTAGCTGCCCAGCTATGTTGATGCTGTTGTAGAGAGGTCATAGTGGAATGGTACAGAAAGGATTTTTTTGGCACAGATACGCCTCTGACCCACTGTAGACAGAGTGCTTTTGGTACATGAGCTTGTGCCTCTGCAAAGTACTGTGCATGTGTGTGGACTGACCAGCTGGGAGCCAACTGTGGGGTTTCTCTGCTGTATTACTTCAGGTGGTGCTGCCATGTACCCAATATAATCACCTGGCCTGTCCTCATTCTGCCCCCTCACCNTGCCAGTCTCTGTGCAACTCTAAAGAAAATGTGAGTAAGCCTGGTGTGTTTTTTCTGCCTAGTTTTTCTGTCCGAAAGATGATTGAAAGACAGCTCTGAAAAAAGGTCCCTCTTGGGTGGCTGTTTGTTTTCATCAATAGAATGTAACCCTTCAAGAATGATGGCAAAGTAATGACCAAGTTGAGAGAAGCCCTATGAAACCTCTAGTGAGTGTATCTTGGGTAAAGGGCCTTGGAATCCGACCCTGCAGTTTAATTAGCCCAAGATGTTGGTGTTTCGTATTAGACAGGGTTCCCAAAATGCTCTTCCTCTTCTCTACAGCTTGTTGAAGAGAAAAAGAAAGATGTGTTTGGAGAAGAAACGTTGGAAGTAGCCTGTCTCTACAGATTTCACAGGTAGAGACATTCTTCAGGGTTGTCTAACCCTGAAGAATGATATATCCCCTGTAATGGAGGCCAGAGGTTTACACTGATTTCTGCCTCTACTGCAGCATAGTTAGGTTTTGTTTGTAGTCTAAAGCCATGACAGCATGTGGCTTCATCAGAGACTACTGTTCTTGAATACATGACAACATGTCCCTGTCTCTGTTTCAGTCACATACTGTGGGATCTTTGGTTTTGCTAGGGGGCAGCTTCTTGGAAATATATTTTGCTTTTGGGACAGTGTAAATAGTCAGTTTGGCCAGTATCGTAACTTTCTGAACCTAATGGCTGTCCTAGTTTTGGAAGGTTTTGTGTGTATAATGGCCAGCCTTCCAGGCATCAGCTACTAATAGCTCATGCAGGAAAAGCCAGTGTGCAGGAAATCCATTTGATAATGACTGCATGATGCTGTTGCAAAACAACACTTTCCCAAATAACTTTTGCTACTTGTTATCCATCATTTACCTTCAGCATCCCCAGAGAGCTGCTTTCTTTATGCTGGGGTTGCTTGGCCTATTCAGTTTCCAGGGGTAAACAGAGGTCACTCAATCCAAGACCTTCGAACCAATTTCTCCCAGTCTATTGGGAACATGGCATATGAGTCACGGTTAAGCACTAGTAAATCTGTTGGCTTTTGGGGATTTTTGGGGGCATAGGCCTTTAATATATTATCCTTGCCCATAACATGCTGGGAGCGAAGAGGCGGTTACTGTTATGTGCTGCTCCCTTGCTGCGTTAAGCTGCCTCAACAACTGTGGTTGCTGCTGTTGGCAGTTGGACATGTGCAAATGGATGGATCTCTCCAATTTTGGGACCTGTGTCCTGATGCCTGAGGTTTTGACTTGGACAGGGGCTCAACTGATTTAGCTGGCAAGGTAATCCTCGGTGTTTGTGCTTCAAAATGGTAAATAGCAGGGTCAGGACATGAACTTCTCAGGCTTCTCTGTTGTCTTTGGTGTGACCATGGACTTGAGGGCTACACAGAAGCCAGGGAGGGATCTTCTGTTGTTTGTGGATTAGCCTGTGTTTGGCACTTTCCCAAGGAGATGGCCATTATGTTTATGCTTATTTGGTATGCCAATCCCCCCCCTTTTTTTTTTTAATGATTTTTAATTTTATTTTTTTTTTAAATTTTTAAACTGATCAGCTGATCTCAGCCAAATTTGGCAAAAGGCAGAGACATTGGTGCTAGAAAGTCTCCTTTTATAAGCTTCAAGATGGAAGATGGCCGGAGAAGGGAGAGAAACCTTTCGACTGAGATGACAGCTACTGTCACCTTACATCAGACATGAGGGAATCTGTGTGGAGACCCCAGTGACTACGGAGGCACTCTGGGCGGAGCGGCAGGGAATTACCAGACTGTAGAGACCAGATGTCTGCTCTGCCCTTGTCTCCTTTCTTAACACCTTGTCGTCAGTCAGATCTCCACCCTTAGGACTGGAGGGTGGGAGCTGGTTACGCTGGGACCTCGGAACTTTCTTATCACCACATCATCTACAGGGTCTATTTCACAAGTCTGAATAGAAAAGGACCCGAGGTTGTGGTTGGGAAGCAGGCAAAACACAGCTTTGCACACAGGGAGTGGCTGGCACAGGGCAGAAGGTGGGTGGTGAGCATCCCAAAGAAGGGGTTTTCCAAGGAGTGGGGAGCAATGGCCCTGAACGTGCTTGCTGCTTTGTGTCATGTGGTAAGTCTGTGGTGGGGTGTCTGCAGGGAAAGAAGTCCTGCTGTCTGGGAGGGAGAATTACACAGCAGAGGATGGAAGTGCTGGCTGCACCTCCAGAAAGTGTCCATTGCTGGGTTACCTGGGCTTTGAAATACGGGACACAGTGGTGAAGCAGGAGCACTGTGTGCTTTGAAGAACAACACAGACAAACTTATAGCCAGCTGTGTGCTTTATCTAACTGATGACTCACTGTCCTGCTAAAGAGTAGCTTTTGGCTTTTAGTTTTAATCTTGAAGATAATAGCATGTTGCATGATTTATAATTGACCAGTAGGGAACGGGATCCTGTGTTCTGCCTCGGCCAGATTCTTCTCCTGGCAAGGTGGGAAACTAGTTCAGAAACAGACTTGGTATAGGGCAGAGCAGGGAAGAGGGAAGGCTGATGACCTGAGATCCAGGTTCACAAAGGCTGACTGTTTTTATAGCCATCCAGACAACACAGCGGTAGTTAGCGCTCATATTGAACATACCAACCCTGGTTTTTGTGGTTTAAAATGGACATTGCCAACTATTTATTTATTGCTTTTAATTTCTTCCTTACTCTTTGCAGTATACCCTAGAGGTATATATAAATTACATTCCTTCATTTCTTTCCCCACCAATTTTTTGTCCTATTCTGTCTCGTGTATAGTTTCTGTGAGCAATTTAACCACTTGTTCTACCCCTGAGGTAGCTGCATAGGAAATAAATTGTGACTAACTGCAGGAAAATTGTGATTAACTGAAAGGAACCATAGGAGAATATAATATTTTCCTTTCAAAATGAACATGTACCAGAAACTCCTGGATCCTTAAAAACTTCAGGGCATCAAGTCCTGTATATCTTTAATAAGCTGGACTGTAGGTAAAAGAAAAATACCCTGCAACGTTACGTGAAACAGTGTATTTAGCAAACAATGCCTTATATGATCTAAATAAGCAAGTGCTGTGCAGTGAAGTGAACTTAAAGATGCAGACTCTCCCTTGCTTTGTGATTTTCATCAGTTATCAAAAGCATCAGTCCACATTGTGAGCTAGCTGCTGGGTTCTTTCTTGTAACGAGAGCCGAGTATGAGTTATAGAAATGTAAATGGAGCAATCAGAACCTGCATCTTTGCTTTTCCTGCTTCTGCAACTTCTGTAATGGGACTGAATGGAAATAAATCAGCTCAAAAAAAACCCCCAAAACACCAAACAATCCATTTCATTGCTTTTCTGAAAGCTTGCATGCTGGGTTTTGGCAAAAGCTAATTTTTTCCACCGAATTGTAAACCCTTGACAGGGGAGAGGATGAGGCTTTGCAGTGGGAACAGCAGGAAGGGATCCTTATCTGTGACAGTGCTAATGGGGGATCTTATCATTCTAGATGGTGGGAGCTGCCTGCATGAGGAAATGATGCATTGATTTAATATTTTATCCCAATAGTCCAAAGACAGATAAAAGACTTCAAGAGGCAAAGGAGAAAAGGAGACCCAGAATCAACTGCAAATAATGTGTTCAAAGAAGGCAAGAAAAAAATGATGTTCAGCACTGAGCAGCCCTCTAACCTTTATGGATTGCCAGGCGTTGGACATGCAGACAGGACACGGCTGAAGAACCTGAGCCTGTTAGGATAGAGGTATTTGGTGGCTGCTGGTCTCTGGGGCTTCCAGTCTGTCTCCTTCAGTGCTAGCTTGACTTAGATTTTGTTAGTTATTGGGTTTCTTTGGAAAAGGGGGAGGGAGGTCCATGTGTAACACTAAGACGTCCTGTTGCAAACAGACTGCATTGTGGAGAACAGAGTAGAGATGTGGCGATGGTGACAGTATCCCCTTTAACAGGGGCAGAGATGCAGATTGATAGACTGTTCTTTAGCATGCAAAGGTGAGACTGAAGCCAGCCTTGTGAGCACATCTTCTAATTGAATAGTGGTGGCATGTAACAAATCCAGTTCCTTATTGATAGGAAGAAAGGTTTAGGTCTTTTGAAACTTCATTAAACTCTCTGTAGTAATTAACCGTGGTGCAAAGGTAGCTCTCTGCACTGCTGTCAGCTGGGCTCGTTCCAATTAGACACACTGCCTGGACATACCTTATTGACTAATCTGGCCTGAACATCAGGCTGCTTGAGAGAAATGACTTGGAGAGAACATGCTTCTCTTTTCCCTCTTGTTGGGGGGGACCAGGTAATTTGTTTTTAAGGGAGCGGTGGGTCTGGTTATAAGAGTTTCTTCCATGTTTTGCGCCCTGTCATGCCAGGAAGCTGAAGCTGACGAGTTTTTCACAATGCTGGGAGTGACCAGGGCTGAATGTGACAGTGGCTGTTTGGGACCAACCGAAAGACTATCTAACTTAGCATTCTGTCTTCAGGGGTGATGCATAAGTAGGCGAGAAGTGAAAGGAGTGTGGAAAATTGGACACTTTAGTTGATTTTTGACCAGTCTTGTATTTACTTTTTTTGTTGGACTCCATTCCTGTTCAGGAGATCTGGACCAGTATAGTAAAAATGAGCACTGTCTAGGGAAGGAAAGGGTAATAGGTATCCAGGAGGGACAGTGACAGGACCGGAGGGCATTAAATCCAAGCACCCTGGTTCCCAGATGCTTTCGTCATTGGTATATGTTAAATTTTGCTTTTGGTGTACCTTTAGCATAGCTTGTCTATAGTAGAATGCCTAACTGCACACAGCATCCTCTTATTCAGTGGAGACACTTTTCCAGTTGTGTCCTTGAGTCTCTTTGCTGTGAAAATGTGCCGTTTGCTCCTGCGAGTTCTGCAGAGCTAAGATAGCTGTAGGATGAGGATGGATTCTGCTCACCTCATCTATCATCATCAGCGTAGTCACCCGTGTACGTTCCTGTTGCTGAGCCCTTTATTGCAGATATGAGTGGGAGAATGCAGTTTCCTGGCTAGTGAGGAGACACTGCTGGTGCCCTCTCCAGGAGGCAAAGCCGTGCCCTGATAGTGCTCATAAGAGCACCCCCTGTCACCTTTTGGTGATTCATGGCTTGGAGAGTATAAGGCATCAAGATGGGGGCTGTGATGGAGGATCAGAAGAATGAAGTGTGCAGTTCCATACCTTGTGACAAGCACCAGATGCTCCAGAAAAATACTTGGCATCTGTGTGATAATACACACTGCAGGGAAGTTTCTTCTTTATCCTGGATTGGTACAGGCCCAGGAGTGTGATGCTTTAGATCTGTATGTAGTGCTGTAACATGGTAGTGGCATTTTAATGCGATGAAGAAGGTTTGTGTGGCTTTCTGGGGCTATGCTGTGCCAGTAGATAGCCTGCGTAGGATGTGGGCTACAATCTGTGCTCTGCTCGGGGGGTCAGGAGCTTGGAGCCTGTAGGGCTGAGGTGGTGTTTTCTGTGCTGTCCTCAGCAGTCAGACTGCCAGGCGCACAAGAAGCTGGGGGAGCACGGCCAGGGCAGCTGACCCAGGCTGGCCAGAGGGGCATTCCGTGCCGTGTAGCACCATGCTCTGTATGTGTGTAACTGGGAAGCTAGCTGAGAGGTGGGATCACAGCTCGGGAACCGACTGGCCATTAAAGTGTTTTTTGGGGTGGGGGTTTTTTTTTGTTTGTTTTTTTGTTTTGTTTTGTTTTGCATGCAGTGAGCAATTGCATTTGTGCATAATTTGTATTATCTATTTATTACTTTGTTATCCTAATAAACTGTCTTTATCTCATATCTCAGCCCACGAGGTGTGGGTTGTTGGTTGGTGGGGTGTGGGGTTTTTTTTGTTGTTTTTTTTTTCCATTCTCCTTCCCATCCCCTTGCAGGGGGAAGCAGTGAGCGAGCAGCTGGGTGGTGCTCAGTTACCCGCTGGGGTTAAACCATGACGCTTGTGTCAAACCAGGCCCAGCGTGTGAATGTGAAAGTGGACCAATTCCAAGTCTTCCCCTTGCTTTGTCTTTTGTAGGGATGTGGAAATGCCTTTAGGAACCTATGCCAAGGAAATAGAACCTGAGTGCAAAAGTTGCTATCTTAAACCCCAAGTTTGTGTTCTGGTCTTTGTGGCTCCCTTTGATAGCCCCTTTCTGCCCCATCCTGTGAATTATGTACAAATTCAGTGCTGTTTGGCATAAGGTAGTGCATACTGCTGGACAGCGAGATGCCTCCTTGGCAGATACTTGCAGTGTTTACGTTTGCAAATGCCACCATACCATCTTCACGTGTTTCTCCTACTGCTCTAAGACAGACTGTGTTCGAGGAGGGTAATGTGGTCCCGTTTTGTGTTACTGAGGGCTAGGAAGGAACCTGTGAAGCATTATGGAAAATAGAAAATTGGCAAATCTTGTGAAGCCATAAACCACCTGGCAAGGCATATATTTATTTGCTCAGATGCTGAATTTTTAAAATTTAAAGAAACCCCAGTAATACTGAGTCTGTGTATTCCCAGCCAGGTGGCTGCAGTTGCTGGGATAGTTACCTCATTTGCAAGAAAACAGGGAGTTCCTAGGATCTATAGAACTTCGAAACATCAACAGAGACGGAAAAGTTTTGCTTTAGCGGGCTCTGATGGGTCTGTGGCAATTAAGATATTGCACCTCAAATTCTGCAGGTCCCTTGTCAAATACTTAGTTTTCTTTAGAAATGAACTCTTTTCCCCCTTTTTGTTTTAGGGTTATTTTTTTCTTTCTTTTAATTTTTTTTTCCAGACTTTTTTTTGATCTGGAATTTGAACCTTGATTTTTAGCCATGTTTGTGTGTGTATATATGTAAGGGTATATTTTATACGTGTTGGATATTTTCTGTTTCAGAATAAAATTTTCTTCTCATCCTTTTACTTTGGGGAGTGTCTGGAAAGGGAGAGCAAGTGGGAGGGACAGGGCTGCAAGGCATATTTTGTTTTAAATCGCTGGTTTCTAAAGAGATTTCCCCTGTCTTAAACTGTGTTGGTGGAAATCCATTGCAATCATTTACTCTCAGAGAAGTCTGACTTTTGGGACAAGTCTCTGGAGTGCATCTGAGTTTTCTGTCTATTGAATTCTCCTTGCTGAATATTGATACTGTTGTCTGGGTTACAGAGAGAGATTTGAGCTTACAAGTTATATTAGTTCTTTATTACATCTTCTTAGTTGGGGCTGTATTTCATTTGTTCCTGAAGCAGCTGAAGAACCCGAGTTTGAGTTGTAAAGCCATGACAGCACTCAGAGAAACAGGTTTTTCTCTCGTTGTTGGAACCAGAGTGTACAAGATGGGAAGCTGACATGGTCTGCTCTGACACTGGGGCAAATCAGTGCCTGGAAAGGGCTGTGGTTCTGCTGGAGCTCAGGATGTTCAGCATCTTGCAGAGATCAGTGAGGCATCCCGAGTGACTCAGGGTGCTTATGTGGTTGAGCCTCCGTAGCAAACTGCAGTAATCAATATGGCAATACTTCCTTCCAGTGGAACTCAGGAATGTTTGAGGTCTGGTCCAGTCCCTTCCTCTTGTCAGGCCCTTTTGTATTTCAGAAATGCTGCCTGGGAACTGAAAGTGGTTTCTGATATTTAGTGTGTGTGCATGTGGGGAAGGAGATAAATCATCAAAACAAGCGGTGGCAAGATAAGTTGTTTTCCTATTTAGTGGTCTGTAGCCAGACTAATGCAAGCACTTTTATGCCTCGGCCAGTCCTGTGTTGCCATCAGTGTCTGCTTACCAGCCTCATTCAAGCATCCCTGTAGTTATATGTAATCCCCACCACAGGTAAGGGGGTTTCTTCACTGGTGTTGAATGCTTGAGCAAGTCTGTTCCCATTTATGCCGTTTGCAAAACTAACCCATCAATAATTTATAAGCACTAGGAAGATTTCATCTAGAAAATGATGTATAATTCTTGTCAGCCATGTTCAGGGAAGAAGAATTGAAAATAGAACAAGACAGGGAGAGATAGGCTTCTAAGATGACTGGGAAAAAGAGATCCCTCCTCATGAGAGAAGACTAAAAGCTTGCAAAACTGGTGGAAAGGATGACAGAGATGGGAAGTGCTTGTTCTATATAAAATGCATTAAGGTCACAAATGCTAGGGAGGGAGAAGAGCTGTTGAAAACAGAGGGCAGAGTGTTGGTTCAAGAACAATCAATTATTAGTGAATGAGCTGAAGGTAAAATGGGAAAAAGGCTTCTGTGCAGAGCAGTGAGGCTGTGTAGTGACCTTCTTAGAGGTACCATGAAGGAAATGGAGCATTTTATTAATGGGAAGTAGTTGCTGATGATACTTTTGGAAGACTTTGGCATGCAGGAGGTCCCTGCCATTTGTGTGTTCCTAGACAAAAGTTGTATGACGCTTTCTGTAGATTTTTGGGCACCATATTTTTCTAGGAGGAATTTAAATGGCAATGGTCCAGTCCTCCAAGAGTGTTCACCTCATCATACTGTTACTGTGCGCATGCACAACTCCTCTGTGTAAACAGCTGCTGCATTTTGTTCTTGGAGAGGTTGTATTTTAACCTGTGAAAGGTGTAAATGGTGCTTTCAGATAATTCTGTATGTCAAATGTGACTACTTTCAAGGTGTTTTGGGGTGAACAGCGTGGTGCTTTCTTCAGGAGATGGTGATAAAGATTGAAATAGCTCTACTTGTTGATAGCATAAAACCATCTTCTCTTCAGAATAGAATGATAATTGGAAAAACTTTCTTGGACATCTAGAAGGTGCTTTGGGGCATTTGCATTATTAGCCCACCTCTCTGCGGAAGAACCTTCAATTTGTCTTTTAATGAATAGGCCACAGTGTTTATGCTGACTTTGGATGGGAGCCCAGGTATTCTGTTTTTTCCTTTTCTTTGCAAAGAGCAGGTGGAAGATGACAAGTAAATGATGACATTATTACGCTTGCACTTTAATAGTTTCCAAGGAACTTGCAAGAAAGGGAAGGCAACACATGAAATATTCATGGTTTGTCTTTGCTCTCATACAAAAGGTTGAAAGCTTCCAGAGCTGGAGTTCAGGGTCCATGAAGCATATGGAAATAGCACCTGCAGCTTTGCCTGAAGGGCTAACAGTGACCTTTTTTTGAGTGATAAATATGTTTTTTTTTCTTTTATCTCAATTGAAAAAATGAGATCTTGTTTCCACACCCAGAATGCAGTCCCTTTGTCTGGAGCAGACTTCCATCTAGATCTCTAACCTCTCTCCTCTACAACCATCCACTGGTTTGAAGGCAAAATAAAGTTTTGAAGTAAAATATTTCCCTTGTGCCTCCTTTCTACCCCAGTTTATAGAAGGAGCCCAACTACAAGCGTTTCTCTGAAAATGAAAAGAAGAAAATAGACATTGCAACAGCAGAACTTTTACAGCTGGCTATACACAAGAGGAAACTCTACCTTTCAGTATAATGCTGTAGATCTGTAAGCAGGAGGAATGCCTAGCTTGCTCCATGGGTGTTACACACCCATTTCCTCTAAGGGCCGTGCTTCTTTCTTACAGGGGTTTCTGGTAACTCAAAAGGCAACAAAAGCGTCTGTATACATCCCTGCTGCTTTCCCTTCAGGCCTTTCTCTCTTCCAGCCATTGACTGGCATTAATTGAAGATCCTACTGTTCCTAGTCAGCTGTAATTGACTGGCTAAATATGAAAAGCAGGCATGTGAGGTCATGCAGCTGTGATGGTGGGTGCTTGCCGCTCAGAGCACGCTGTGTCCTGCTGCTCCTCAGTGCTGCCCTTGCCATGGATGGAGAGAGATTTGTGCCCCAGGTTTGAGCAGAAAATTCTTGCAGGTTTTCCCATGTGTAAGGCCCTGCAGGGAGCGGGCAGGACGTGGTGATTCGATAGGTGTCTGGGATCTTGGCACTGTGGTGAGAACACTGTCAGTGGTGAGCTAAACCAAGGAGCACTTTGTCCTGGCTGCTCCTCACTGCTGGTGATAGTTGGAATGCAGGAGAGCCAGGGGGGCTTGCAGGTCTGTGATGCCACTTTCTTGCCAGCTGACTAAACTACTCAGGACTTTACCTGGGAGTTGGAGACAGGTAACCTCTAGTAGTGGGGTGCAGGGCTGTTCTTGAGATGGTTAGAGGGCCTGGAACTGAGAGGCAGCATTTACCTTCTCATCTGCCCAAGTACAGATGTGTACTGTATGTTGCATGAGTTAGGTGCTGCTGTTGCAGTATTGTGTCCCCACCCTCCCCTGAATACTTATACCCCTCTGATGGGATGTCAGAAGAGTTTCTCTTGAGTGGTGCAATCAGGGGCTTGTTGACTCCCTGATGTCCGTGTCCAGGCACAGTGGGAGATCCTTTGGTACTTAAAGCTACTCTTACTGGTACTGAAAGCTGGTAGCTTTAATTAGGTGTGAGGTCCTGGGAGGTGAGTGGCTCCAGCCGCAGTGTGCTGACTAGCTCTAGCAGCCAGTTCTGCATGTGAACCAAGTCCCTTCCATAGGCCAGAATTCCCTGCCCAGAGAAGCAGTTGGTTCCCCTCACTCTCATGCCTGTGGAAGGGGGCAAGGCAGTGCTGGGGTGACCAAGTGCTGAGGGAATTGCCTTTCTGAGCTTGGAATGGGTTGTATGCTGATGCCCTGAACCACCTCTTGTAATGGATGATCACCTACTGTATCATCAAAAAGGTGATGATTTATAGCTCTGGTCATCTGAAGCAGTTCTTGCAGCAGGCAGCTATAGATGTTTGGTTTACCTGCTTGGAAAAACCTTTAGCTATGGAGGGAACAAGCTAACAGCCATGAGATTTGTTCTCTACCTGCAGAATGAGCAGAGCCTATAAACCCTATAAATCTTGGTAATGTCACTGGGAGCCTGCCCTGACTTGGTTCAGGGAAATTGCCAGCACTGTGACCTGTTTGTTTTGGCTTGCAGGAGAGATGCCCCTTCTACAGGATGTCAGGGAAACACAGCAGAACGCTGGGGCTGATGTAATTAAGTTAATTCAGGGACCAGCACCTGTTATTTAATCAGCATTAGCATCTAGCTAGGACTGACTGTAATAGCTAAAAGTATGGTTGCATAGATTTTACTATTGTATTTGGTTTACTTAAAATTAGCAAACACTTTGGCTTTCAGGAAGCTGGGTTCTCTACCAGAGAGTATCTGCGCTTATTGCTGACATCTGGATTTCTCCTACATATTTTTGCTTGCACAGACTGTCATTAGTTGTTTGTTAGTTTGGACAATTTAACACCAAGTTTGTTCTTCTTTGGATGATTCCATATTTGCAGAGATAAAGTTGACTGTCCAGTTCTTGGTACCTCCCTCTCTTGGCATTGGTAATGCCCTCTAGAAGATTCAACCACCCACCTACCCTTTTCCATGCTCTGTTGGGGTTAAAGGAGACCAGTAATCATGAAAATTTAATATTTGGATGTAAAATTAAGAGTGGAGTGAGAATAGAATGAATAAAAGAAAAGCAGGTGGTCAGACAGTACATCCAGTCAGTGTGATGTGAGAGAGGAGTGACAGGAGAGGAGCAGGAGCACTGTACCAGTGAAACTTTCCTACCTATGGTTGTGCAACTTGTTTTTCCTGTGTTGAAGAACAAAGCAGTGATGGTGATTGGCATCGATAGCTGGGCTGCTACTGGTGGATATGCCAAGGAAATTATAGCCAGGAGTTGCAGAGGTTTGCAGGTATTCCTCAGCATTTCAGATGTCAGCAGTTCTGGCATTTCATAATCCCTCCCTTATTAATCTCTGCTGCAAGTGATTGATTTTTATTTTTTTTTTCCTTCTTGTGTGCACGTGCGTGCTCTCTAGTAATGCTCCATCACGCCTGCCCCGCCATCCAGTGCTGTGCAACGCTGGAGATGACATTTGCAAAGCGTCGGCAGTCCGGCAGCTCGGAAAGGCCAGCCTGCTCTGTTGAGAGTGGATCTCAGCACCTGAACGCTGATGCTATGGCTGGCCCGGGAAGCCTGGCCTCAGAAGGGTTTCTTAGGCACTGGTGAAGGATGAACCCAAAGAGTATGGACACGTAGAGTATTTGTAAGAGGTGGAAGCTGAAGCAAAGAGAAACCAACACTGTTATGAATAATGTGGGTAAGGGTAAACAGAAGGCAGTTTCTACATGGCAATTTTTTTTTTTTCGTGTGTATCCTACGATAGTCAAACCAGAAAGTTGAATGAAATG
>VWZZ01006565.1:564082-640065 GCA_013399095.1 Psophia crepitans | reverse complement strand
CATTTTTGTCAAAATGCAAGTTTTTGTGAAAGCAGTTTCAGTTTTGAAAACAGCTTCCATCTCTGAAAAACATTTAGAAAATAAATCCATTTTAAAAGTGAGCGGAGTATGAAGCAATTAGGAAATACTTCAGCTTGCTTTTGCTTCTCAAAAGCAAAAAAAAATATTAATAGGCTATGAAAACTTAATGGGAAATATTTTTGTACTGAAATTGAATATTAATTTCATTAAAGATTTTTTTGTCCTTCCTTCCTCTCCCCTCTTGTCTCCCCCTGAACGAAAGGAGTTTGAAAACTTTGGCTGGTAAGGCAAGGACCTTCCAGCTGCCGTTCCAGTAC
This sequence comes from Psophia crepitans, assembly GCA_013399095.1. NCBI lineage: Eukaryota > Metazoa > Chordata > Aves > Gruiformes > Psophiidae > Psophia > Psophia crepitans. Next base: position 639,727 of record VWZZ01006565.1, on the reverse strand, counting down.
AGGATTTCAGGACTGGGATCCCAGTGGACTTGGCTCCCTAAAGCTTTTGAACTCACTGGAATAAAGCTTGCTCTTTCTCTATTTGATCTTTATGCAGACTACTTCTGCACTTTTGATTTGTTGCAGTCACGATTTGTCTGGATCCTGGCATTTTGTGTAGTTTGGAGAAGGAGTATAAGAGGTGGCGTAGTTTAGCTGAGATGAACGCCTCCCAGCTTTGAGTTCTGGTTGGTTTCCCTAATTTCATGGCTGGTTTCATTCTAGCAACAAGAGAAAAAAATAGAATATCTTGTCTGCTGGCACCAGAGCTTGGTAAAAATTGTAGTTCTATCCCTAGCATTTTATTCCTACAACATGTCATTGTCCAGATATGTGACAGTATGGCAATCATTTGACCTACGCATTTTGTTCTCTGATTTACCACCTAAAAAAGCAAAATATCTCTGCTTTATTAATTTTGATAACAACCCTGAAGGTGAGAGAAGAAAAATTTCATCTCATAAGTATTTAATATGAGCAATATTGGGCTCCCTTCATCAGGATACTCGGCTGTACAGAAGTATGGTGGAGGGTTGTGCCAAATCCCAGCTGCTGTTCTCCCTGGTGACAAGCAGCAGGAGGAATGGACACAGAGGGACAGCTAATAAGTTGCAGTGTGTGGTACAGGAGGGAGCACAGCAATAAACTGTGTCAGACTGGTGGCAGCTCTGACTATGAAGTGTGAGAATGAGGTGCTGAACTCGTCCTACCCAAAGCTGCTGGACTGAGTTGTTTCCCCTTTTTTTTTTTTTTTTTTTTTTTTTTTTTTTTTCCCTTTGAATGATCTGATGAGACTTATTTAAAGGGAAAACAGGAGATAAGGAGCTGTAGGAGGAAGCACTTAAAGCTGTGCAGTCACAGATTAAGAAAAGGACCCTTGCACTCAGGCTTTTCCCAGACCTGTGAGCGGGTAGCTGGCTCCTGCTGTCATGCCTTGGTGTCCCACCTTCCTGCCACCCCCTTTAGACTTGTCATGGAAAATCATGGAGGGACCTGCCTTCTGCCCTCTCACTGCACTGCTGGGTGGTAGATGGAGAGGGATAACCTGCCTACTTCATCACTCACAGCTTACACTGTCTGCATACAAGGCGGGTCCTTGGCATATCTGTGGATGGGAAAACTTGTCCAGAACCTGAAAGGTGTCTGTGTGTCAGGCAGCACAAAGAATGCCTTCAGCGGGAACTGCTGAGGTGCAGGTACACTTTAATGCCTTCTTGTTGAGAGCTGTTGTCACAGGAAGGTGGTAGGAGGGCTGGACTCTAAGCTTAGGACAGCCTGACCTGTCCTGAGAAGAGGTGCCACTTGCACGCGCTTCTGGTACAAGAAACTGGTCCTGCCAGGAAAACAAACCTCTTTTGTGTTTAATGCTCCCAGTTGGTTCAGGTTTGGTCTGCGTAAGGAGGACTAAGTGGCACTGCTGGTGGTACTGAGAGCTTTTCCGCTTGTTGATTTCTATCAGTGTTTTCTTGTCACTGAAGGTGAGTGCTCCAGTAAAGCCCTGTGAACACTTCTGCTGTGGCTGATGAGCTAATACTTGGAGACTCATCGTCCCCTCCTTCCATCCCTTTTTGTATGCATCTAAATATGTTCTGGGAGCAGGATGGATTTGTCATTGTTATTAAGCAGTGGAAATAATCTTAATTCAGACTCGTGCTGTGGTGTCTTTTAAGAGAAGTTTCAGTGTCCGTTTTCTTTGCATAGTTGGAAGTACTCTGCGTTATGAGTGACTTGCAGCAGTGTCTGACCTATGAACGCATGGCAGTTTCTCTGTGGATACTAGCAGGTCGTGTGGGGTAAAGACAGGAGAGGGGAGGAGGTTGTGCAATGTGGGAATACGGTTGTTTTAAAGCCCTCCAGATCCTATTTGCCTACTGTCATTATTAATCTCACACTGCCATTTTTTGTAGTCAGTCATGACAGCTGGTTTGACTCTGCAGCATTCTCCTCTTCAACTTTCCAAACTTCGTGTTTCTCCCATTGTTAGCAGGGAAACGAGCTGCATGGCACCCTTGTCCCTCAGCGGTGTGGTCATGGTGAGAGGGGGACAGCATGAGCAGTTATTTCCCTTGAATGAGCCTTATGCAAATCTAGAAGCTTACTGATTAGGACCTGTCCATGTGCTAAGGCTGGCCTAGGCTGGGGGATGCTTTTGCTTGTTTCCTGGCTACAGTCTGTTACTCTGTTTTGGTTTTTTTCCTGGCTTTGTGGTTGCATAGCCCTTTGGGCATCTCACGGTGGGCTTTCACCTTTCCAATATACCAGTGGGGTCAGGAATGGATATCTCCATTTCACTAGGAATCAGGTCGTATTTAGTGACTTGTCTGGGGTCAGACTGAGCATTTGGGCTGGAACTGAAAACTGGTCTCTCAAAAAGAGAGGTCTGTGAGACGTTCCTTGTTGTCCTCATTTTCATGTCTAAACTTGGCTGAAAATAACTGCCAATGTCTCTGTTACCTTAGTAGCAGTAAAAATATTGTAGCCTGGCTCCTGCCTTGTGCTTTGTGTCTCTCTACAGGTGTCCAAAGCCAGCTGTTATGTGTCATGATCACTGTATTACAGATGAGGAGACTCTGTGACAGAAAGATTAAGTGTTTTACTGGTATATGCACGGATCAGTGAAAAATCAGAAATGGGGCAAACTGCCAGATTTCCTGATCTGAAAACTATAGAAAAGAGCATCTGGGGAGCTGATCTGTTGAGGTATGCTCAGTTTCCTCCAAACTCTCCCAGATAAACATCTCAAGCATTCTCTTAGATTCTGGACCCGTTGGAGTGAGTCCAGAGGAGGCCATAAAGATGATCAGAGGGCTGGAGCACCTCTTCTATGAAGACAGGCCGAGAGAGTTGGGGTTGTTCAGCCTGGAGAAGACTCTGGGGACACCTTATAGCACTTCCAGTACCTAAAGGGGGCTTATAAGAAAGCTAGGAACAGACTGTTTACAAAGGCAGGTAGGGATAAGGCAAGGGGTAATGGCTCTAAACTGAAAGAGGGTAGATTGAGGAAGAAATGTTTTAAGATGAGGGTGGTGAGGCCCTGGCACAGGTTGCCCAGAGAAGCTGTGGATGCCTCCTCCCTGGCAGTGTTCAAGGCCAGGTTGGATGGGACTTTGGGCAACCTGGTCTAGTGGAGGGTGTCCCTGCCCATGGCAGGGGGTTTGGAATGAGATGATCTTTGAGGTCACTTCCAACCCAAACCATTCTCTGATTCTTCCAGGGATGTGTGTTTTGCTTCAGCGTAAATCATGTCAGTACTTCACCAGCTCTGTGCATGGCGACATTTTTATCATGTCTGACTTAAGGGGTTCAGTACCTACCATTTTACCTTGGTTGCCGCCTTAAACTTGAGGAGACAACAGGAGAGCATCCTTGGTCTTGTCCTTTTAGCTATGTTACCACCTGTCCTCTGCTCTTCCTGTAGCTGAAAGCAGATTCTTCTCTATAGCATACGTTGTCACTAATTAACATGATACCAGGATAGCATGTCTCCCCTGTAGAGGAAAAACATTTGATAATGCATGACATCTGTCTAGTGTAGTCTGAGCTGACCAAATCTCATATTCGTGCCCATGAAGTAGGGTACACTTGTATTTGTCAGCACTGGTTGTTTGGCTCCCTTCCTGCAGTGTGCAAGCACTCCACAAACCAACGATCCTTAGGAGTCTTGCAAGGCAGAACAGGTCTTTCACAGTTTACCAATGGCTTGGCCAATAAAACTAGGAAACCTGTGCCAGGCTGTATCAGTTCTCCAGGTACATGGGAGGGGGATGTGTACAGTCCTGGCTGAACTGCTGTGGAGCTCAAGGCAGGCAATGGGTGAGGACAGAAGATGCAGAATGAGGAGCATTGACTGAGCTGCGTAGGGAGCCGACCCAGAGAACAGCAGAGGGCAACAGACAGCTTCAGGAGGGAGTGGATGCCTCTTCCCTTGTGCCTGTCTTTTGGCTACTGCTATTAATTTTCCCATGTACTAAATGATTTACTCAACTACCTTTTTTTATTTTTAATTATTTTTTTTAAAGAACCAATTAATTGCTTAATTTCCCTTTGCCTGGCTCTTCTGTTGCACTGGGGCACAGCAGGGAGGCTGTGTGTAGAGGAAATGCCTGCTCTATTGACTATTTCTAGGGAATTAAGGACCCGAACAGCAGCTAATCAGCATTTTAGCTGTAGTTTTCAATATTCTCTCAGTGTTAATGTTGATAATAGATAGCTGGCCCAATTAAAACAAAAAATTATCAAAGCGTGTTTGAAGTGCCCTTAGGTAATTCTGTGTGCGTTTGTTGGAGAGCAGCTAGGAAAACAAAATTTGACCTTCTGCAGAACAAAATCGTGTTACAGAGAAGGATGGAGACAGTGGGAGAGTAGGAAGTAAAAGCTGATGTTAATAAGTTGTGGCAGAGATTTGGCTGTACTGGATCATTTTACCTGTTAAATGCGCTATCCTGCTTATGGCACTGTGCAATAAATAGGTGTTATGTTTGAGTCTTGTAATTCTCTACACTAGTTCTTCAGTGATATCCAGAGGCAAGGAAGTAGGTATCTTTCTGACCCTGAAGGCAGTTAATTCGCATTCTGAAGCATGAGATTTGATTACTGTTGTCTTAGCTGCTGCCGTTATTGACAGTAAAATTAACCAGCTCTCTTTAAAGTCTAGACTGGTTCTGAATTCCACCATTTAATGGAGTCACCTGTCACTGATGTGTGAGGCAGCGGCGTCACAAGCAGGTAAAGGGTTGGGTTTCTGCTGGGGTCTCCACTCAGACATGATTTCCGAGGCACCAAGTGCAGTTGGGCATTGAATTTTGTGTGTGTGCTTGCTCTGGTCATGTGAGCAAAAGCAGCTGAATGCAGAAGACAGAAAACCATCGTGCACAGAGTCAGCATTTGCTTGTGCACTTGGCATGCTGTGTGGTATTGTGGCACAGTGGTGAAGTTGCTCTGTAAAATCAGACCCTTCCAATTAACATAGAAGTACCGATATCAAAGTTGAGAAGTTCCTGCTTTGATTCTGTGTGTAAACTCGGTTCAGGCTAATTATTTTCTGAGAGGGCAGTGAGGAACTGCTAGATTAAAGCAGGAGAGAGTGGTCGCAATTACAAGAGGGAGACTTCCATTTTGAAGCTAGCAGTGAGTTTTGATGCTGAAGATCCCCTCTTTTGGATCTGATGTCTAGGCTGTGGTTTAGCTCTCGTGTCTTGGCTGTGGTCTTAACACGCAAATAGACCTAGCTGAAATCCTGTGTATTATGGTGAACCCTGTGCTTACCATGTGTATCTTGTGGCATTTATGCACCATTAGGTATCCTCTTAAACTCCAAAAGACTAAGAGGGCTACCTGGTGTTACTTGGCTAGCCTTGACATCATGTCAGCAAACTTGAAATGTGCCATGGTTGTTAGCAGTGGGCTCTTGGTACTGGTCATACTTCAGCATGGACAATTGTTTGTCCGATATCAAATCAAAGAAGTACTCTTTAGTTGGATGGCATAGTCATCTTTGCTCTATCAAGCTCTTAGAATTCCAAAGCTTTGTAAAACTGCATCTCTCCACCTCAAGAGAAGGAGAAACAGGAGACTAAGAGATTCCTGACCTTACAAGTCGGTGGATGAGTTCGAGTATAATTTCAGATTTTCTAGAGAGTGGGTCAGTTTGATTTTGCTGAAGGCTGTGGTGTCTGGGTTGTTGGGGTGCTTTAGGAGTATAATACTGGGACCAGGACCTACCTGTCTTCTCAGGATTGCTGTAAGTGGTAAGAACCGCTCAGTTGGAGTGCTGCTATTTGAAAAGGAACTGCAATGTAAGTGATAAAGAGTAGGGATCAACTTTTTATTGGGTTGCAGGACTGGTTTCATTAATGGGAGATAAAGGAGATTTTCCTCTAAATCCTGGTTTTGCCAAGACTTCCTCTGTGCCACAGAGCAAGGCACTAGGCTCAAATCCTCAGGGGGATTTAGGTGCCTGATTCCAGCTTACTTTCAGTGGCTGCCCAGTGCTTGATTAGGAGTTGGAGCTGTGTGAACCTGGTATCTCAGGCCCCAGGAAAGTTGTTAGGTATAAAGCATAGGTGGTGTGCAAGGAAGCTGCAGTTACTTGTGAAAACACTTTCATTGGACACAACAGTTCAGAATAAGCTTGTTCCTGTGGGTTGTTGATTTAAGAATGCATTTTCTGCACCAACTGGTTTCTCTTTGCAGACAGCCCGTGGTCTCTCTGCAGCTTATTTCTCTGCCTCTAAAATAGAGATAGTATTGTCCATCATTTTTCTCAGGTCATAAGATCATCTGGGGGCAGTTTGGCAAAGTTCTTACAGAAGACCTCATAATCCATAGGTTTGATCCTGTTTGGATCTTGAAATGCTAATACTGTGTGAACAATTACTGGCAGAGGTACAGCCCAGAAGCTCTCCTCTTGTGCTGAGCTGCTTAGCTCAGGGGAACCAATTGCTCCAAAACACTTTCCTCCAGCCCCTCTTGCTGTGTTCTAGAGCATCAGTATATTTGGTGTAGCCAAATCCAGCACTCAGAAGAAATAAATGAAATGGCCTACATACTGCGAGGGTCTTTAAACTTAATATCCAAAAGGGAATTGAAAGACAAAGTTTCTGAAAACGCCTTGTAGCTAATTTTCTGGGTCTTCTACTTCTTAGCAAAAATGCTGCAGATTGAACTGCCAATACAGCAAGTATTTTCCTTGCATTAGGTTCTCTGGGGGAATGGCTTGCTGGACTCTATTAAAGCTGGTGCTGGAGGCTGACGAGAGGCTGAGGTTTGCAAGTCCTGGATTCTAAACTGTCCTCTGTCTTCAGAGGCGGCATTACTGTTTGGGCTATAGAACATTAAAATGCAAAGTGAAGATGTAATGCTGCTGGACAGTTCTGAGCTGCAGCTGATATATTGGCTGTTAGTAGATACTTACACTGCTAGCAGAGTGCTTGAAGGCCGTATTTGTGGCGTTGTGCCAAAAGTCTGTGAGCTGTGCATAATTGATGGCCAAAGTTCTTGAGGAAAGGAACGCATCAATGCCTTTTCCTGGTCTCACTTCTGCAGAAAACTGGGAAACACTCAGCACCTACTTGGCAGGTTGCACAGTTGGATCCTGGATTTAGAGGGGGTTCTGCCTGGGAAACATTTTCCCTTGTTAATGAAGAAAAAAAAAAGATTATTTGACGAGTCATGGCACAGAAATAACTCCTTTCACCTTAGTCAGGAGGCCTGGCACGGTCTGTGCTGGTGGCTGGCATCAGCGGGAGTCAGTAGCATCAGCTGCAGTGGCTGCATCTGGGAAAGTGAAGGGCTTTACGATTTGGAGATGTGTGTTGGAGAGATACTGAGGGATGTGAGACAAAACCCGGCAACTGTACCTGAGCAGTGTTCAGGAGTTATCCTGTGGGATTCAGGAGATGTGAGATCAGGTCCTGGCTTGGTTGCAGGCTTCCTGTGTCTTTGGAGCAGGTGTTCAAAAGGGACGTGGCATTTACAGAACAGAGTACTGGGGAGCAATTTAAGTCCTCTCGGGCTCTATCCTGTGGGTCTCTGAATACTTAGCTCCTCACGGGTAGAATGGGAATGAACATACTTTCCAGGACATCTGAGCTGTTGAGAACAAGTGTGTTAATATGGGAGGAATCCAGATACGATGATGATGATGAAAGGTCATGAAAAGCTCAAATCACTGTTCTCTGGCAGATCAGGCATTCCTCCTTCTCAGGGTAGAAATAACTACAGTGTTTGAAATATCAGATACCATCATCTCTGAAGGCAGATGTGAAACTGCATATACATGTGTCAACAGATCTAGCCTGAGCAGATATTCATCTGCACAAGTGAGTCTAGTTTTGAGATAATAAACTCATTATATCACTAAAGAAGGCGACACCTGGTTATCTTTTTTCCTGGGCTTTGAATAATTGTCACACCAGCTGGAATGGATCAGACTTGTAGGACATTATATTATCGTTTGGTGCTTTTCACATTGTCATATCTTTCATTTTAATGATTTGCAGTCACTTAAAATAACAACAATAATTAAAACCCCCCGGAAAATGTTTTCCTCTTTTCAACCCCACACGCTGTCTCACGTTTTGCCTATCAGTACCTGACCACTGCCCCTCCATTGGCAAACCTGTGCAGAATCACCTGCACTGAGACACGGCATGAAGTACTTGATGTGAGTGGTGAGCTCCATGTGGTGATGGCCCCAAACTGGAGCAGCTTTTTAGATCAGCCCTTAGAGAGAGATATTAGCACCTTCTTAAAAAAAAAAACCAAATAAAAATGGAGGAGGGACACCCCACACTCCGGCTGTTTTTATCTTTTTGGTGTAGTATGACCTATATAATTTGAGAATGATATTGTTCACCTTGGTGCTACAGAACGAGTGTCCTAAAGAACTGGTATCTTTGAAAGTTTCAGAGTTTCTTTTGCGGAGTTGGTGACTTAGGGAAGAGCTCCCTCCACAACAACAACAGAAGGACACACATTGTTTTTTCTGCTGTCTTTCCTTTGAGCCCAAAGAGAAATTTAGGCTGGGATAATAAATTTAGGTCTGCATTTTGTCTGCTTTATATAATCCTTGTGCCTGATGCACTGATGGTGTTTAAAGTATTCCTTTGGCTCGTCCCAAATGTGATTATTATCACTTTTAATTATTGATGAAGCAATTATTATCACAGAGTAATTTACTTTGACCTTTTTGAGCCCATCTCTCCGAGGTGGCTGAGTTTGCATTCCTTCTGTGTTACGAGGAATAACAACTTATTCTGTCCAGCTGGAGAAACAGCTGTCTCTGGGTGGGAGAGCAGTGACTATTATGCACCACGACCACCACTGAACAGCCATCACTGGGGTCTGGAGAGCCCAGGAAAACTGTGGAGATGAGCTGTCTGCAATTTGGTTTAGTGAAATTTAGTGAAATTTCCCATTTTGAGGGTGGGGACATTAGCCACAGAGTCAAACAGCCTCATTTGCTATCTTTGACTAGAGATATTCCTGGGACTTTGGAACTCAGTTCTCTTCCATGAACTGGAAGGGAGAAGGTATCTAAAGACTATGCTGAAGCTCTCTATGAGGGAAGGGATTCCTTTTGAAAGGATTTATTGTTCTGGTAAACGCGATAAAGCTGACATTGTGGACCAACAAAAGCATCCTTGCTGTGGATGTCAGACATTTTTTGTGAGGGGTCATGCAAAGAGAGTGGTTTTCAGTGCTGTTCTGTCTCACCTTTGCTGACCCACTGCCACATTGAATCAGTAGTTTCGTTCCCTGGGCACCAAACTCTTTGCTTTACTGTGATCACTGGAAGGCAAAAATGTAAACAGTCATAAGCCCTGTGCTGTAATAGTCCATGCATTAAAACCATGTTGGAGACCACTTTACAGCCTTCATCACAGCAGAATCAAGGCCCTAATTCTCCCTTGGAGCAGAAGTAAACAACTTCAGACCTCATGAGCATTAAATGCCTTTTGGACAGATGAGCTAGTTTTTGTTGTGGCAAAGCAATGTGTGACCCAGTTTTAAAGAATAAAAATTTTTCATGTCTCCTGATGCTAGCAAATAATGCATAGTTGGACCACTTCTTGGGCTAGGTTTCTGATATTTATAAGCCCCATCTGTTTTTTCTGGTGTGGGAATGGGATGAGAAAACATGCCTTAATTGTGTCTAGGTATGAAAGATGCTACCTTATTCTTAGAAGAATGTGAAACAAGTAAATCTCTTCCTGTCATCTAACTGAAGACACCAAGCAGGATCCACATGGAAAGTGGTGTTGAGTTTTGGAAGTCAGTTTTGGACAAGCTCTTTCACAGCAATCTTTCCTGTGGGGCTGGGTGTACAGATGCTGTGCTGGTAGGTTATGCTAGAAATATGTAGGTGGAAAAAATTACTGTGGCAGGCAGCAACCAAGCCATGCTGCCTTATGGTTGTGGAAAAAAGGGATCTGGCTCTAGGTAATATCACCTAATTTAGGATGTTAAAGTGTGGTGTGGCACAGCATTTTGTGAAAGGAAGCAGTCCCTCCTCGTGGCTTTTCTTTGGGTGGAGGTTTTGTTCCCTGAGACTTTTAAGTAAGGTAAGCTCCTGTTTTGGTTAATATTAGCCCCGCTCCTGGTTGCCAGCAGTGAGGGCTGTAAAGTCAGGAAAGAGCTTCTGTTGTGGCTGTGTATTTTATCCCCACTCTTGGAGCAAAGGCAAATCAGGCAGTTGGCTGCCCCAGGCCCTGGTTTTGGGTTGCAGAGAGAAGCATCACTTCCATAGTCAGAGACAGCTTGGATTTGCAATTCTGGGGGTAATGTGGGATTATCAGTTGCTTGTTCCTTCAGGCCAGCAAACTTTAGAAGATTGGCTGGCACAGATCCCTGGTAGCTAGCTCTAAGTATCTTTGGGTTTATTTTGCTGAAGTAACACTGGCTTATATGAGTTGACAGGTGACTAAATTGAATGCAAGTTTTGCCAGAGCAGCTGTTGTGTTTACGTGTGCACGTGAAATCCCACTGTTATCACCCTTGATGAGTAAAATGCTCAAGACCTCTAACCTTATGCCTTCATGAGTGGGTCTTGCATTTACATAGGTCTCCTTGCACTTGAAATGTTTGCTGGGAAAATCTACATTCTTCGACTTTGATCTCTTCTCTGGGCACACAATCCCGCTCTTGACCTAGACAAGTTCCTTCCATGAAAAATAAAACTGAATGGTGCAAGAACTGAGTCACCTTATTTTTAGGAGAGTGAATTATTTAACTCCGTGCACATCATTAACATATCATTCATCACATTCAAGTTTGACAGGTATAGTAACCTCATGCAAGCTACTGTTTGCTTGTAGGAGAATGGATGAGGGTTGGTCAGCTTCATATAACAGTATGAAAGGCCTCAGAAGCTCAGTAAGTTATGAAACATTAAGAGGAATTGGATGCCAAGGTGGAGTTCAGGCTGAGTTTTCTTACAAGTAGGAGAAGTAATAAAATGTACTTTTATTATTTTAATGACCATGATATGACTTGAATTGCAAAGGTCACTCTGAGATCTAGAGGAAGAAAGAAAAGAGTATGATCAAGGGAACAACTATTTTCATCTTCTTTGCCATTATCTGTAACCAAGGTTACATTCTTCTTCTTGTGCCAAATCATGATAGCACCAGGTAGGTTTGCAGTGTGTTTTAGCTGTATTACTTTCTATGTACCTATGATTTTGTTTGGGAGACAGTCAAATGTATGCTAGAAACCCTGGTTTTCAGGGTGATGAGTGTCTACAGTACTACCTGGGTATAATGCAAGGGTATTTAACATATGTTTAACATGTGGACTGTTTCGTGCGCTCCAGTTCAGGGTGGCATCCATCTTTGCTATTGTGCAGAAGGATTAGGGACCAGCATTCTTTCCATAGTGGTTGCATCCTGCTTGTGGTGCCATAAGCACACACAACTAACCCTTGGTGCCCTCTTGCTTTAGAACTGCTTAGAGTTGTTTTCTGGCCATAGTGTCCAGCGTCTTGTGTTCCTTGACACACAGCATGGAGTTCAACCCCCAGGTCCTTTGCACAGGTTGAAGTACTAGCAAAACAAAGAGGGGAAGACATCTAGCATTGCAGGTCGATCCAGGTTCCTTTGGAATATCCAGCAGGACCTGAGATGCATCACTGAAGTAATCGTTGGCAATGTGGTGGAAGAACAGCTGGGAATTTGACTGGTTTTTGCTACCCTCCATGGCCCTCAGTGTGTGAATAGCTGCAACAATCCTGTTTCTGCTTAGGGGGTTCGCACTGCTGTGATTAGAGCAGGTTAGGAATTTGCTGATCGGCTTTGTGTTGGATGCTATTTCCAGTGCCTGGTCTATTAATTCCTTCTGGGTTTTCAATCTACCTGTCAGCTCCTTATTCATTATTTGAAGCTTTCTATTCTCCAAATGGTGACCTTTTCTAAAAGAAGAGTGTAGGAAGAGAGCTGGCTTTCCTAAGAAGTGAGTTATGCAAAGGGGAATAAAATACCCTAAGAAAGGAGAAGAAGAAAAAAAAAAGCAGAAATCCTCTTTTGGGCATGGCTGTGGGAGAAGTCAAGAGGCAGTGCTACAAGCCTGGATTAAATGAGAAACCAGCCCATATCATGCTTAGAGAGGGCAAATACTGAGGTTATTACATTAGCCACTCTGGCAACAGAGCTACTCTTGCTATTGAACCGGGGATGCTGGTATCGCACTGGCTGGAATTTAGGTAATTGTGCCTGTGGCAGATGCTTCTAAAAGTTCATGCCTCAGTGATACTTTTGAGGGAGAAAATCTGACAAGAAATGCATTACCTTGGATACAGCATTCACATAATAGCCAAGGTCCTGTACATCCATCACTTGCCACAAAGCTTGCGTTCCTGAATCTGAGTGTGTGCTTGAGCTCTCTTTCTCATTTTATATGCATTTTTATTCACTTGCCCACATACACAAATATGCATCTTCTAGCCTTCATGGTTATGCAGAAAGTGTCAGAACGTGAATGTAAACCGAAGCATTAGCAGTCTCCCTAGCAGTTCAGGCAGCCAGAATAAATGCTTTTCCGAGGTTTGAACAAGCTTGTTCATTAAGTGAAGTGTTAACCCTGGAATTTGTAGATGACCAATTAAGCACCCATAATGATTCACAAATGATGGTTTTAGCAAAAACATCCAGCTAATTTGTCTAGTCATGAACTCATCCTGTTAGAAACCCTGTGTAGCACAACACAGAAGTCTTTGGCTACTACATTCTTGTCTTTACATGTACCTTTGGTAAAGCAAAACCAGAATATTTAGGGAAAAATAAAGCCCATGCAGAACTTTTTGTAAAGACAAATAGTGGTGGTCATTCATGGTCTTAATTTACCTAGTTAGGTGGGATCTGAATTAATCGGATAATGTGAAAGAGTCCAGGGCTTGTGTACAGGCTGTTGGTCCAACTTGCTCTAGGAAGTGAAATAGTGTAATACATGGAAATACTCTGAATTGTCCATCTGTGGATGGACTTGCCTTGATTACATGTGTGTGGTTGGTTGAGGGTCAACAAGCCTTGCCACGGTCCCTGTCCCCCACCTCTGTTGTAATTAACACTGAACCAGAGCTATACTGGCGACAATAAATGTCTAACCTCAGGCCTGGCTGGACTAGAAAGATTTGTTGACGTGTCATCTGTTGATTGAAGGTTATGTGTCTTCACATACAAAGCAAAGTGCTAGGTGGGTGAATACCACATGACACGGAGATGGTGGGCTCTCAGCTGCCATGTGATCGCCCCATGGCACCCTCCCAGGCCAGACAGAGATGGCCTGTGGTACCACCCAAGGCTTGCCTTAGGGTGAGGCCGGGCTATTTTACAGGACTGGAAAGCGTAACTCAGTGCTGAGAATGAAGAGGAAGATCATCCTGCTTTCTGCTTCCTTCCAGCATTATTTTAACTGCCAGGAGGGAAGTATAGCTCTGATTCTGTAACAAAATTGAAAGTGAGGACTAAACTGAGAGGTAGAAGGGGTTTGGTACAGATCATGTGAGGTAGGGAGGACAGAAACAGCCATAACCTTAGTGACTGAGAGTTGAATTTACTGGCAATCCCCTCCTTATTCTGGGTGTGTTTTTAAACTGCTGACCCAAGACATCAGGTATCTTAGACACAGCTGAACATTTCAGTCAGGGTAATAACTCTCTAAATGTGTTATGATGGAATGTGTTTATCCTTTTGTACAGGGATGGAGAGGATTTGCTGTGGTGGAGTGCTGTAACGATTTGTTTGAAAGAGGAGTTTTTGTTTTTTTTCCTTTCTGTGTTTGGAGGCAGAAGGGAACAGGACATTTAAATGAAGATTGACACACCCATTATCCAAGAGCTAGTAGTCCATTATGTCAAAATAGCTGGGAAAAAGCAGTCCAGGAGAAAATGCTGAATCCAGGGTGAATGTCAAAGTTCTGATGTTGGCTAACTGCTCCCTGGAGGTTTTCCATCTGAGGACAGGGAAATGAATGGGAACTGTAACCTTTTGGACCATTGGCCTTCCTCAGTTTCATAATTGGACAAAGTGAAAGTTGGATAAATCCTAAATGTGTTGCAAAGCTGCCTTTATTCTTTTTTTTTTCCAATGGATTGCATAGGATTGCTTGATTGCAGATATTCTTGTATTTTTGTCTGTTCCCTCACCTGTCCTGGAGCAGATACCTGGTTCTTAAAATCTTTGCTTTTTTTTTTTTTTTTTCCTGAGCAGAGATAAACAGTAAAAATAAAAATAATAATAAAAATAATAATTTCTGAGCAGAGATAAACAGTAAAAATAATTACAAGTCTCAGAAAGATCCAGTTTATCTCTTCTATTGCAAACACTTCCAGATGAGCATGAGTGGCCAAAGACAATGCCACTTTGCATTCCTGGCCCCTTTCGGTCAGAATTCTGTCCTAGTTGTCAGTGGGACAGGATGACACCACGTGGTGGTGTGAAAGGCTGAGGAACTTGGTTTTGCATCCATAGGAAACAAATAAGCAATATTTGCCCTTTAATTGCCACTAGAAACTTGACCAGTGAAGCTGATGCACTAAGTACATCACAGGCCAGATTCAGCTTTGGTCCAGGAGGACCTGTTACTGCTGAAATTAATTGATTACCGTCAAGGTAAAATTAAATTCTCTGGAAGGAGTCAGAGTGAGTGTTTCAACAACTAATTCTTCCTTTGGCCTATTGGAAGGCACAGGTTGTGTTTGGATATGTGAAACAGGATCACATAGCACCTGGCACTCCTGTGATCTGGGAGATGATCTTGCCCTTTAGTCAGTAGAACAAACCTGCGTGGTCACGGCTGCACCTTCTTTTCAGTGGTGCAGCCATGCTTCTTTTCACTGCACGGCCTCAGCCACCCACCGTGCTGGAGCCTGGGAAGTAGTTAGTAACGAAGCTCATGCAACAGCAGCAGCTTCCATTGCTGGTCACATGCCATTAGCAAAAATTATTCATGCAAAACTGTCTGATGTGTTACTAGCTGGATTTATGGCACTGCACTGCTCCTCTCAGGTTTTCTCTTTCCATCTCCTCATTCACTTTGGAAGTCATGTGCTGGATATTAATTTTTGCCCAAACAATTACTGAAGAGATGGTACAAAGAGACTGAGAGGTTGGTGGTTGTCTCAAGGGCCTTGTAGCCTAGGTGTAATAGAACAATGTCAGCTAGGAAATTACAGGGAAGAGAATGGCACAGTAAATGCTTAGCAAGCTAGATCCAGGGGTTTTCTAGTACGTGCAACCCTTTCTGTTGTAAGGTATTTTGTATTTTGGAGACATCATGGTAAAGGAGAGGTTTAGAAGAAACCTAAAAGTATATATTGTGCGGAAACTCACAGGGGGTTCCTTCAAAGTGCAAAGGAAGGGTACTGGGTGGAAGGGCTCCTGACTCTCATCTGTGGGTAGAGGAGGTTGGTGATCAAGGACAAGTGACAGAAGAGTCAAGAAGGAGGAAAGAAAGAAGGAATTGCTGCATGTTGGTGATATAATTTAGGAAGGAATACAGAGAAGTTGAAGGAACTGAGGAGTACTTAGAAAGTACTCCTAGAAAGGAGTTGTGAAAAGACAGGTAGGACTTCATAGTTGGAAGCCTTTAGGATGAAGAGTATACACATTTAGTTTAAACAGTTGCACAGAGAGAGGGGGGAGAGAGACCAGAGGGTGTAAGTCTTCCAGGACTTTCTCCCAGAAGTGAGGTGAGCACGAGTGGAAGCAGCAGATGTTGAGAATAAGGGAAAATGTGCACTGCTGTCAAAGTAGAGAAGGGCCAGTGTCAGAAGTGAAGTGCAAAACAGTTCAGAAAACTGCAGAAACTGCAGAACTTCTTCCCACTACCTGGCAGTGCTGTTGCAAAGTACCTGTGGTATTTCAGCCTGCTGGCCACCAGCCTGTTGTCATCTGAAACCATGCTCTTGCTCTCAGCGGCAAGAGCTTTTTGGGGAACTCAGGCTGCTAAACTTGGTACGATTTATGTCTTTCCATAATATGAAGCAAATACATGTATAATGAAGCAGGAAGATTTCAGAGGAACTCCCTCTATTATAAGCCATTTTGTACCAGCCAGGCCAGCAGATAAATGCCACATATGCACTGAACTTAATTCATACATGTGGAGTCACCAAGCTCAGGATTTTGAGCATCTTGATCTATTAGTAAATCCGTTCTGCATGTTCCTCTACACACAGTCAGATGTTAAAAATGATGTCTTTAGTGCCTGCTACAGGTTCTGTATGTACAGTGGCCTTTTTCCTCCCTCAAAGATTGCAATTTCCTTTTGCTTGAAGCTACATACATTCACATGGTGAAAATTGGAGTTTATCCCCCGTGCTTTTAGATGTGATTGCTTTCTGTGCAGGTTAAAATTCAACTAGCTGGTAAAGCAGGGGCTTTTGCTAAGCCATCAGCTATGCTATTATGTGCCTCTGGGTAAGTTGTAGTGCAGGGAGTGAAGGAGAGCACAAGAAATATCCTATGGAATTACACTCTTAAATATGTATTGAGAATCAGTTACAGTGATACCATTTTTCAGGCTTGTTACCATTATGGATTTATGTGATGCCATTTCCTGGTTTCATTATATTTTTTATCAAGAAAAAGAAATACCTGCATTGCAACTTTAATACTTCATAAAGCCTGGAAAAAGATAACTGTGAAGTATTCCTTTGGATTCCTTTCTTGCATTACTTTCTTTTCTCCTCTTTTCTAAGTCTACTAACATGGCTTGCTTTTTTTCTTCTGAACAGCCTTATTTGGCAGATATGTAAGTAAATAAATGTTTAAAACAACAGCAAATACTATTATGCAGCTTTATGTACCTCAGGCTCTTCCATTAAATGAATGTGTATTTCTAAAGCTGTAATAGAAATAATCTTATTATAATCAAATACTTAAAAAAAACCCTGATGTGTGCATGGAAATTAAAGCATAAGTTAAGAGTTCTTGTCTACCTCTACTGTTAAAAGATTTCATCTTCTCTCTGTGTGCCTGTCTTGTGTGCCCTGGGTAATTGCAGCCTGAGGGGGGTCAAAGGATGGACAAAGCATCCAAGTGGAAGGAAAAAAATACCAACTTCAGATGTTTTTCCGATGAAAACAAGTGTTTTTTTTTTGTGGAAATAGAAATAAGGGAGTGTCTTAGGTTGGCTGATATGTGTAGTTTGGGTCCATTTCCTAGTGCATAGACATCCATGTGACAGAACCTACCAGCGCAGTTGGTAGAAATGGTTGGTGTCAACAGAGAGGCCGACTCTGAACAGTCATGAAAAATTGATTTGTGCTCTTACTCTTGGAGATACGTCCCTCTGAGCTCAGGCTGATGCACATTGGCAGGGAATGATGCATAAGCAACTTGCCCTATAGTGCATATCTACTGTGACGGCAGATAAATGGCTTGTTCTCAACTCTTGTCAGTCTGGTGCTTTTCATGAGCACCAGAGAGAAAGAAAAAGATATATAAAAAAAAAAGAGCCACAATTAAAAAAAAAAAAATAATGGCTGGATATGTGTCATTTCTGGATTGCCACTCAGACTGCAACATTAAGATTAGTATCTGAGTAGCTTAAGCTACCCAGAAATGAAAAGTCAGGTGCAGAAACTTGAGCTAAATTTATCACCACAAATGATGGTAAGAACTAGAACCTGTCTAGTGAGTTACAATGTCGCTTTCCTTTATGGGGATAAATTAACTACATTATAGTCCACATAAATTGCATTTATACTGCACAGATTTGTTAGGGCTGTATATCAGGAGGCGCTGTCTTCTCTGCTAATGACAAAGTTGCTTTGGCCTTTCCAGAGCTTGGCATATTGGAACAAAATCCAGCTATTTCTCTGCTCTTTCTCCAGCATCGTCATCTTGTCTTTGATTATTTTGTTTGCCCAGTGGCCATGTTGTCTTGTTATTTCCTCCCTTCTTCCTTCCCTTCTTTATGAGGATAGGGTAACAGTGATTCTTGATGCCTGCCATGTTTGACAGGGATTCTTTTAATCCCATTGCTGCAATATCTATACAACTATGTAGCACTAAAGCTGTTCGCTAAAATATTTGCTCAGGACTGAAAGGGAGTCAGGCTGCGCTGGAGAAGAGGGAAGAGGAAGATAAGTCTAGTGGACTCTCGGTTGCTTGCATGTGAAACTGTAAGCTTCTCTGCTGTATCCTCTGGCTTTTCTTTTGGGCCACTTAGACCAGCAGATTTCACTGTGCCATCTTTTACTTCTGAAGCAAAACAGGTCAGACACTAATCCAGCCTCATCGTGTTAGAAAGGGGTCAATCACAGAACCCTATTTAATACCCTGAGTGCCAGGAAGGGGGCTTGCTGCTTTGAAATTTGTGGGTCAGGCCCTTTTGCACTATGTGTGCAGTGTGTTTAATTCGACTTTTCCTTAGTGCATCATCTCATGGCATGTAGTCTTGGAAGACTTGTTCCTCCCATGTACTTAGCACACAAAGCCAGACTGGATTTGATTCTCACTACTATTGCCTTGCTTCACCCTCCTACCTCTTACTAAGATGGTTTTCTTTGTCCCATGCCAGAGGTTTGCTCACCTTCTGTTCTAAGGGAAGCGATTAGCTCCTAAAAATCTCTCTCCCTTTGCACAACAGTCCTGCCAGCAAATACACAATCATTTACTCCAGTGTTTCCCTTCCCCTAGCTGCTGTCGTTCTTGTCAGTGTCTCCTTTAGCAACTACACTCCTCAGTACGCTGAGGATAGGTCTTGCAGAGGGGACAGTGTTTTCAGGAAGCAAATCCCCTGCTGCTTCAATGAGCAGGATTATATACAGCCTGCAAGATACACAAAGTAATCCTTGCAGTGCAGTTAGTGCATTAGCTCTGTGGCCGGTCTAAGTTCACTTAAAGAAAGATAAAGATCATTTTGAGAGAACCTGAAAGAGAAGAAGGAAGATGCTCAAACACAGGCTCACCTGGCTTACAAGGAAATCTTGAATGGATGGGAGTTGTTTAGCTAAAGAAGAGGAGACTGAGGAGGGATGATAAAATGAATGTAAAAGGCCATTGTTAAATGTAATAACCTTTTCCCTATATCTGTAAAGGACTGGATGAGAAATCGTATGCTTAAAATACATCAAGCAGGAGAAGGTTAGTTCATGTGAAAAGGTTTATCATGGTAAACCTAGTAAAACCTGATACAGACCCTTTGGAGGTTGTAGTGTTTCTGGCATCAGAGATCTTTAAAAACAGACAAGGCAAATATCTCTTGGGAGTGATGCAGAGGAAGTAGATCCTGACCGGGCAACAGAGGTAGGTTAGATAGCCTCTCCAGATCTCACTAGTTCCATTGTTCTATGCTTCCAAGCCTGAGTGATCCTCCAGGTTTGTTACTTGTTGCAGTAGTGGCAGCAGGTTTTGGTTCCAGTTGCATCTCTGCATCAGTGTCAATGACATCTTGATTTGGAGGAATTGGTGTGTAGCTCGGTCTTTACTTCAGGCTTGTTAAATAAGAACGACCTTTGGGGTAACTTGTCATGTTTTTTCTGATACAACTACATATAGGCTTTAGAGACAGAAATACGATATAATAATTCTGGCAGATAAGACTTGGTATCATTTTCATGGGTTTTCTTTAAGGAAACTTACAAGTACTTTCCAATTGCTATACATATAGCTGCAAGTTTTCAGTCTTTTCCTGGAAAATAAGAAGCACTTAAAAACTGGGTACCTCTAAGCCACTGTAACTAAAGCAGGTAATTGTATTTTTGCACTTTTCCCTGTGACAAAGTAATTTCTGGAGGATAACACCACAGCTGTAGTGATTACATCTCTGCTTCAGACTGCAGGAAGAAAAACAAGCTTAAGTAGGCTGTGCAGGAAGCGCGGCAGTGAGGACTGGGTTAAGCTATGGATGGCAGGGGGAGAAGTGGAGGCTGCTCCTGTGTGGTACCAAGTGGCAACAAGGCCTGTGTATGGGGCAGAGGCAGGAGACCACATTTCCAGCTGGGGAGGAGAGCTGAGCGGAATCAAGACAGCAAGAGGTGGGAGAGCAGTGAGAGACTTCAGCTGATCTTCGTGGAACACAGCTGTAAGATGGAGTCAGATGGGGCTCTCCTTTCTGCCTTCCCAGTGGTGCTTGCTTCTGTTCAGGGTAGGGTAATTCCTAGATGTCCACTGGATCTGCTGGTATTTCCAGTTTGCTGGAATAGTAGAGCTGTAGTCCAGGCTGGGTGAAGAAGGTTAACTCGTTTTACTACCTTGCAGCTGGGGCAAGCAAAAGGCACTTAACATGTTTGGACCGTAACAGCCTATAGCTGTTGGAGGTAACTCTCTAAGCTGCTGGACTCATTTTTGCTCCGGTGCCAGTTGCCAAAGCCTCATTCCTGACATTCAAATGTAATGAAGCTGGAACAGTGGCAGTGCACTGTGAAATCTCCCCTTCTTTGTGAGTTCTCCTTATTTTTGGTGTTCTCTGCCATGTCCCCTCCATCTAAGGCTGTAGTTACACACTGTCCAGGTTGTGTTACTGCTCTCTGATGTTCCTGTGAAGTCAACCAGCCACTAGAGCCCCAGTGGGTTGGGCATCCAACAGCTTTGTGCAGGACAGCAGTACTACTAGCTAGCAGGAGTCTGATGCTGCACCTCACATGTTCATTTGAAAGATGATCAAGAACATGAGACATGGGCAAGACAGAGAGAACTTCACATTTCCCCATCTAATGATAGCTTTTAGAAGCAACTTGAAATTGTCAGTGCACTGCATTGCCATTATGCACATTTGAAGTGTCCAGACTCTTCATCTCTAGGTGCCACAGTCCTTATAGGGTAGCTCCAGAGTGATCTTGAGTTGGGCAGCATCTAGGTGCCTTTACACAGGGGCGAAGAAGGTGTGATCTGACTTTAAAGCAAACTTACTTAACTTATTCAGTCTCAACACAGATTCCTCTTCTGACGAAGTGCCCATGTTGGGCAGTCGCTTCATGGGCTCTGTAAATGCAGGGCACACACACAGATCTGTGTGTTGCCCAAATCTCAGGAGTGACTCCTGTAGAGGGGTCAGTGAGTCGCAATAGGTGGAACGTGAAACTGCTTCTAGGTTCAAAAGATGGGAGTCTGCTGTTGCTGATGTGCTTTGACAGGTAAATACTATCTCAGCCAGCCCTACGTGTTGCTGGGAGACGCTTCAGGCATAATTAGGAGTGTAGGCTGCAGTTCAAAGCTGGCTGTTGTTCATTTGTTCTGCCGCTATGGCAGATGGGCTTTGAGTCACAGAGACATTGCCAAGGTCCGTACTGTGTGTCTGTAGATCTCCATAAGGCATTGCTTATATGACCGTGAAGCTTGCTTCCAACGGTTGGACATCCATCTACCTACTTCAAAGGCTGCCTCTTGCCACATGATCCACAGCACTGCTCAGTGGAGAGAGAACGTTATATCCTTGTAATGAACAAGATGGTTATAGTTAAGAATGCCCTTAGGTGATAGATCTTCTCCGCACCTTAATTGGACAACAGGTGAACTTTACTTTCTGGGCATGATGCAAAATCACTTGTGTATGTGATGGTCTTGTGAGTGGAAAGATTTTTTGATTCAAAGGCTGGTTAAGTTTGTTGGCTGGACAGTTGTCTGCCAGTAAACTGTGGTGAAAACTTGTTTTTCCTGAAATTGGTAAGGATGGGTCTTTTGTCTTACTCATGTCTCTCAATGAATCACCCCTGTGCACAGGTGTCCAGAAATCTGTGCTTACTGAACATACGCACGTTGCAAAGCCTCATTTGTTGCACACCTTTAGCAGACTGAATTCCAGCAGCCTTTGAAAACTAGAGTATTAAATGTGATATGGGCCAGCAGGGAGAGGGAGGCGCATACAGTATGTGATAAGGGGTTGTGTTTCCAAGGGTTTCTTTGCCCATGCTTAATCTTTTTGTTTGTTTACAGAAAAAGAATTGAATGGTCTGAAATTAAATTTGCATCTGCTTGATGGGATGAGGAAACCACTTTATTTATGTTTTCCAGATTAAATTAAGTGAATGGGTTTTTTTTGTTCATTTTGCTTTTTATATTTCAAAGACCTGTTCCTGATTAAATTTAGGTGAAGTTGGTTCTGAAATACAGTTTTGAAACAGAAAATCCTAGCTCTGTAAGAAACCAGAGTGGAGGCCGGATAGCCTTATCAACTGCTCTTTAGCTTTGACCTTATCAGACCTTTGAAGCCATCTTGCTCCAAGCCCTCCAATGGGAGAGTTTATTAGATCAGACTGAAAAAAGGACTATTTCTATACCAGACCTAGGAAGAACCTCAGAATTTGGAGGGTTTGGGTACAGTGCAGAGTTTCTGCTGCAGTCTAACTCTGCCGAGGAAGTGGTCCTAGCATAACCTTGGCTGCTTTGTGTGGTCCTGCTGGGATGGTGCTGCCCTGCCCTGCCTGCTGGATTGCCATGTCTGGGGAAGACACGTAGAGGTATATGTGTTGGCTCCTTATGGCGCTGTCTGGGATCTGACAGTTTATTTGCATTGGTCTCAAGTTGTGTTACAACCCACGAGACTGTCTCCAGAAGTGAGTTTCCATAAACAGACTGTCCATTTTCACTTGCCATCTCTTTTTTCCTTTTTTTTTTTTTTTATGGGAGGAATGGTGGTAGAGGATTATTACTATTTTTCTTTTTTTTAGTGATCAACTATCATAAGCAAGTTAGAAAAGTGCATTATATGATAGGCACAGGGTCCTCTAGCTTCACTGCTGCATGATTGCATGTGCTGCTCATATAGATCAATGGTGTTTCTATTTGAACGGAGCAGAACTCGTTAAATTGTAGAATGATTTACGGGAGAGGATAGAGGGCAGGAGGGGAGATCTGCAAGTCTTCTAGTCCAGCTCCTGCTCAGATCAGCTTCAAAGCTGGATCAAGCTGTGATTTCAGATCAAGTTGCTCAGACTCTTGTCCAGTCAGATTCTGAATAGCTCCAAGAGCAGAGATCCCTCAGCCTCCCTGGACCCTTGATGTAACAGTTGATCACTTTAATTGTGAAGGAATTTTTTTCCCTCTCCTTTGTACCACTGGAAATTCCCTTGGTGCAGCTTGTGTGTCGTTGCTTGCCAGCAAGGTTGGTGCTTGTTAGTGAGACTTGATACCCTTTTTGTGATGATGACTCATAAGTATAGGGGGATCATAGGTAAGAGAAGTCAAATAATGCATCCTTGAGCTATTACTATTTCCAAAAAGCGCCAACAGCTTCCAGTTTGAAGGCTGCACCGTGAAAGTAAGATTCATTTTCTGCCTGTCTCCCTGTTTCATTAAATTCCTAGTCTCAGCAACAGATTCATTTTGGACTATTTACTGTTCTTGTTGCCATCTTTGTCATTGGAATGGGATATCAGCATGTTAATGCCTCATATAACCCATGAATGATGGTAGGGCACTGTCGCTCTTTGACATTTTCAATGCTCTGTAATTTCATTATCTGGCCATTCTTCCCTTTCCCTGCAGTGTAGTGTGTCTGACATGGTGATTGCCACTTCTAATGTCTTTTTCTGCTACTACTTCCAAAGATTTTCCTCTGTCATTATGAGTGGTTCACCTTTCCCAAAAGGAAGGTAATTCTTCAGGTTAAAAAGAACTTTCTTTTACATCCTCAAACTGTATTTTTTTTCCTGTGGCAGAAATAATCCATCACTGCTTCTTTGCTATTTTCATCTTGATGGATTTTATAGTACCGTGCTAGATACATAAGCATCACTTCACGGTAACATGGTCACTTTCTGAGGGGATCAGAGGAGGTTTATAACAGAGAACTGTTAGTTCTGCTCTTGTTCTTTATACATCTTATTTCTTTGGGTGCCTTAATCTTTACCTGACTGTGCTAATACAATCCAGATGCTGGACAATTCTTACTGTGAAAATGCATTTTGGAAAGCGTGTTAAAATAGCAGAATGTTTAAAAAGTGTCTTCTCATTCAAGTAGGGAGCAGAGAGATGCCGTGTATCTGACATGGTTTACTGCTCTCTGTGGTCCACTTCAGACAATCATCTTGGCATTTCTCAGATTCCTCATTATTGCAAGGATGGAGGACAGCGGTAACGCCCTTGACTTTTCTTTTCCTGTTCTTCAATGGTACATTACAAGATTTCTTTGTAGGATGTTTGTTGGTTTTGTTTTGGCTTTTACAGTGAAGGTCTGAAGTTTGTTCAGAGGAATTGAGAAGTGTCTTGGCATTTGCAGGGTGGGGATACGTGAAGTTCTGTGGATTGCTCTGGATAAAATGTTGTCCCTTCTAGTCCTGCTTTCCTATGATAGTGTAATGAGCTCATGGAGTGAGTGCAAGCAGGTACCTGCTTAAAATCCTGCTTGCAGATGTCTCTGGATGTCAAAGATAGTAGAGAGGGCTTATTTTAGTAAAGTGGTTAAAGGCACTCATTGAGTGCTTATACTAAATGAGAAGAATATGACCAACATTAGGAACAATTCAGTTAATAGCAGGGAATTTTGTAGTGCGTGTAAGAGTGGGGATCGAGTGGCTGGAAATTCTGGAGGGTTTCTCAGTCATGAGCATGTTAGTTTTTATTAGAAGTTTGAAAGAGTGGTAGAAGCAAGTTCAGAAGAAACTTCTCTCAGGGAAATAATGTTAGAGATGCAAAACCCAAGCAGCTTGATTTTTGTGCCCTTGTGCTCTTTTATTTTGTCCCTGCCTTGGAAAACTTCTCAAAGCTGTTACTGGGGTCATTACCCATGTGCTGGTAACTTGTTACAGTTTGAAAGGCATTTTAGTGGAATGCTGAGTTCTAGCTCTGTCTTGTCATGTGGAAAATCATTTCACCTCTTTTTTTTTTTTTTTTTAAAAAGCAGATGATAATATTTGCTGACCTGACACATACAGGCTGAAGAGTTTTGGTTTAATAATTTTGCATCTGTTGGAGTTCTAATTAGAGCTAAATGTTGCAGTTTCCACCCTTACTTACAAATTCGTAATGATGGCATTACTGACTTTCCTGGGCACAAACGAAGATGCCGTTATGTTGAGTGCTGGACTGTGACACTTGTAAGACTTTGGGTTTATTCTGGATTGTGGTATGCTTGTTACGATTCCTATGTCTGCAAATCTCCTAATCCCCTTCTCCCTCCCTCCCTCCCTCCCTCCCAGGCACATCTGAGTTCTTGTACACATATTAATTCTCTGTTAATTCTGGACTCTCCAAGGGACTGACGCAGTACTGAGTGGTGAAAATCAGTTTGGTATTTGGAGCCATGACTGACACCGTCTCCAGCAAGGTCATTTAACTAGACGTAGCCTTGTGCCAGAGCCCCTGCCCTAGTACAGGACACAGGGAGGTACTGCCCGTTGCACTAGAGCTGGAAGTCCTTGGGCTAGTGGAATTGCCATATGTCCCCACTGAGGTATGGCTGAAGTGGACGTCGTGCACAAACACGTGATGGGAGTGCTCAGTGAGTTGGAAGATCTGATTTACTGGATGAATATTTAGAGTGAAATCCATGTATGCATATATGGCCAAAGGGCTTCTGAGGTGGAAAGGGGGCATGAGTCTACGTACCTGTGTAGTGAGCAAAAGGAAGAGGGGGTGCTGAGGGTACTGTCATGGACAAGAGCTGGCAACGACTAGCTGGGTGGAGAGAACTGTTTGTGAAGGCTGTTAGCCAAAGAAGGTCAGTCTGTGTACGCTGCTGCTTTGTAGCAAAAAGGGACCAACTCTCCCTGATCCTGACTGACTAGAGGGGAATACAAAGGAGACCAGGCTCCTTGGAGTAGCTTTAACATTTTTAAAGAGAGAAAACATTTAAATTTAATGTCTAGAAAAAGCTTTAAGGAACGAGTTCTCAGCCACTCCGAGTAATCTTGCTAAAGAGGCTACCTTGCTTTGCAGCTTTAAATCTACTTTGGACAGAGTATTAGCAATTATCCCATAGGGAACAATCCTGTATTTTCTGGATGAGCTAATAGGCCTCTTGCATCTCTAATTTCTATTGTGCTGTGAAGATGTGGATGATTGTTATTAAAGGCCGTGAGAAGCAACTGGTCAGCTCATTGCCAAACTGCTATAATTCATGGATGTTATACATGGGCTGCAGTTTGCTTAACATTGCAATTCGTGTATTCTGAATTGTTTCCATAGTGCTTGGCCAATAAAATTACAGGTTTATTATGTTCGTGCGGATCTCTTGTTTAATCAAGAATGCCACGCGTGCTGTGAATGCTAAGCTGTAGCTCTAAAAATACCCCTTGCTCTTTTGATGTAAGAGCGCATGAATCAAGTTGGTTTTATTTTTCCTTTATGTTTGAATGTAAATGCAGTATTCTTGAATGTGAAGGGCTTGTGGCACCTGCAAGCACTAGCAATAGCTGCTCAAGAGTGCTCTGTGCTATTCTGACTGTAGCATTGCTAATCTGAGGAATCTAAAACATGCCAAATCAATTTTCCATCTTGGGGGGAGAAAAAGAAATTGAATGGAGTTTAAAACCATTGCGTAGCTGCATCTATAGTTAAAAGCAGATGCATAGCTAGACAGTTGTCTTTACGTGTGTGTGTGGGGGGGGAAGAGTATGAGACACATGCAGTGTTTTGGGAAGTAGAAGTCAAAGACTTTAAATGGAATTCTGAGTGTATTTTAAAAGTCTCTCTCTGAATTCAGGAAAGTAGGAACTGAGATTGGGTTTGTTTTGTTGTTTTAAGTCATCACTGGCCTCCAAGAGCTAGGGCTTTAAGAAAAACAAAATGCAGCAATCCATGAGAGATGACTTGAGCTCTTTGATGCAGTGGAGAACTATGTGGTGCTCTCACAGCTTTGTTCAAGGCAGCCAGCATCTCATGACATTTGGAGTGTGGAGTGGGTGTGTTCACTGAAGGATCACAGGACAGAAAGAGCACTTGCACAGGAACTTGTGGAGATGGTGTAGCTTTACCTGAAGAGGAACTGGGGAATTTATTCCCTAGCGCCTTATTTAAGATTTTGTGCTCATATGGCATGCAGGAATGGGATTGAATTTCACCGTCAGATAATCTTTGTCACCTCTCTCTTTCCTTACTGCCACCCAGAGACAACTAGGGACTATTGCTCCTTTCTTGTCTAGGCTCTAGTAAAATAGGACAAGCTGGTGTGCCTGGCCCATCTCCAGCCCATGTTTTCATTTCAGAGCAGGTGCCAACCTTGGGTTTTATTGCATAGCCATAACAGATGCTAGAGAAGACTGTATGACAAGGAGTGACGCAGGGGTAGGGAGTATCTGAAGTCCTGTGCCTATGGCTTTGTGGCATTCATGAAGACAGGACCTTGTGGTATGACTGGTGAGGGAGAGAAGAGAGAATTCTGATGGAAATCCAGGGCTCTTGAGGTAGTAAAGAGGAGAAGAAGCAATTGGACACCTTGCATAATGGCCATTGCAGATCTTGTTTAGTCAATTTGCATTCTTCCTTTGTCTCACTGCACAGCCATTCCCTGTTATATTCCTCAAGGGGCAGAAAGATTTTTGGAAGTTTTGAGAAACCTCTGGTGCTCAACTGAGAACATGCCAATGCAGGAACAGTCAGTGGCTCTATTCATGTTGTTTAGAGCCCTTCTGCAGTGGTAGACAGTTTTTGATATCTCAGTGCAACGTGCAAGACAAACCTACAGCCCATGTGTGTGAAATTCCCTGAAGGTCATCTGGAGACCCTGCAGAGCTACATAGTATTTTGATAAAATATGAGGCTCTCTCTCTTCTCCCTTTTCTAACTCCATGTTTTGGGTCCCAGGTGTTCTTGTGACAGAGAACACCAATGCAGATGCTGGCAGAGAAAGCACTGAGCCTTAAATCTAAATCCATCCTTTGTCACGCAAGAAAGAAAGGGATCTGTCTCTGGGGTTGTAGCATCCCAAATCTTGATCTTAAAAGCAGTTCCAGTTTAAATGTCAGTCAGCAGTCTCAGCTGTCATAATCACCGTTCTTATGATGAAGGATACAGACAGTGGCTTGAAATGGAGACCTTGCTTCAATTTCTCTGTCGGTTAGAGGGTGAGATGTTTCAGGTCCAAACAAAGAAATGTTCAGGTTCCTAGGTAAGAGAAGGAGAGTGATCTCACAAAGTCAAACCTTCTGAAAGTTTTCTACTGCAGTGAGGGCTGCAGTATGGAGCGAGTAGGTATTTTTGTCTGACCAACTGCCTCTGGGTCCCAACCAACCCTGAAAATGTTGCAAAAGTCAATAGTGCTTTGGATTTCTGCAGTGGTGGTTTGCCTGTTTTCTTTTATACAATCCATGTGCGTAATGTAGTATCTGTACTTCAGAGTTTCATACTTTTACAGCTTTGAAATTCTCAGCCATAATGTTGCATTAAAGAAGATTTGAATTCAAGTTCCTCTATTTTTCTCAGCTTTTTCTTTTTTTTTTTTTTTAAGTAACGGAACACTTAAGTCTGTAAGAAAAATTGCCCTTGACAGCTTTAACTGCGCTGTTCCATATCTCCCCATGTAGACATTAGCACAAGGTATTTCTAAAGTGGGAAAAATATATTTTCTTTCTTATAGAGCTCAAAACCAGGTGAATGTATTTTTTTCTTAATTTGCCCCCCAAAATTACAATATTGGGCTGATACCAAAAGTTATGATTTTATTGTGGTTCCAGACACACTCTTTCATGTTCCCACCTGCGGCCCGAAGTTGGTGCCAGTCCTTCAGAGGACAATTATTTTTGGGGAAAAAAAAAAAAGGTTGGATGTGTTTTTCCTTCCTGCAGGGTCAGACTTAAAGCAAATATATTTTACCTGTCTTCAGGAAATACTCAGAATGGGGGAAAAATGTTCACTCTGTATTATCTGCATCTTTCTTCCAAAGCTTATTTCCTTGGTAGGCACAGAACTGATAACTGGTGACAAACCAGACCTCTGAGTTGGGGGTCCCTCTTCTGCCCTTACTCTCCCTCCCAGGCCCTGGGTATAACCCAGGGTGAAGTCCATGGAGTGTGGCTATTGTAGCTTCTTGCTGCCTGGAGGAATCTTTATTCCTCAATCAGGTTCCCATGGTAGGGCATCTTAGGGGCCTGCTCTTTCAGCTGATATGGAGGGAGGCATCCCATCAGTGCCTTGAATTCACAGTTTTGAAGTCTTTATGTGGCCAGGCGTGAAGGAGAGGAAACCACCGTGTGTAGTCAGGCAGTACAGCACCTGCTCACTTTTGCTGTTCTGCTTGCTAGGAGCCTGCTTTATCTCTGGGTAAGGCTGTTCACAGGCTGTTGTGATACAGATAATGTACATTCTTTCTTGCTGATGTAGCTGCGATCTGAAATAGTTAAATGTCAGTTGGAGGCAAAGCTGAATGTCATGGCCTCTGCCTACTGCGAATGTCCATCAACTGGCTCATATAGTTCTTTGGGTTATGGGGCAGAATCCAAACAGCTCTGGCTCCGTGGTGCTTAGGGCTGCTCTCTGGAGGGGTTGATGTGCAAGCTTGGATGCCTTGTAAAGAAGGGAGAAGATGAATCTTGAATTTAATTCTCTTTCCTCTGTTCTGTTGCGTATCGTGGAAGCTGTTGGTAGTGTCTTGCACAGGGCAGTTTGCTGTTGGCATACCTGTTCCTTTGGACTTCACAGGAAAAACCAAAGTTGTTTTAGTGCCCTTAGATGGAGGAGGATGTTACACCTGGCTGGCTCAATGTGGTGGATGTACACAGAGGAATCATTCCCAGCCCAGTTTCTGGAAGTACCTAGTGAGCCAGATTTCATGAAAGTCTGCTTGATTAGGCCCTTCAGAGGAGATAACATCAAGGCTCCACAGGTATTTGCCATGAGCAAGGAGCTGCTCTGCACAGGAACAAAGAAGGGAAGTTGCCCAGAGAGAGTGTGTTTTCACAGCAACAGATGAAAATAATTTTGCTTAACTACTTAATGATACAACACAAAGAATGATAGTAAAAAGAAAAGCAATGTAGCTATGGCACAAGGAGTTCAAGTACTGTAGTGATGATGAAATGTGTACACATGATGAATACAGAACAAAAATGAAAATAAATATAATAAAGATGATTAAAATCAGGAGTAAAGATTAGTTCAAGGGAACACCAGTAGGAAAGGGAGCTTCTAGGGCAGAGTTTGATCTGAGCCACTAAGTTTGATCTGAGCCACTAAGTTTCAAAGTTGGTTTGGGCATCGGCAGATAGGAACTGCTGCATAAACATGGGTTCAAGGTCAGAAGAGTGTAGTCAGTTGGACAGACCACGTTTTTATTACCTTAATATATGAGGTAATCAGATCATTTAATCTTTGTTGAATTTATAATGATGTAAAAAATATGTTAATTGGCTAGTTAGCACTCAAACTATTGCTTCTGACCTTTTGTCTGTGGAGAGCCCTGCTTCGTGCTTGTCTCTTACCTCCAGTGCTTTCTGATCTTATGTGTCCTGCTCAGCCTGACTGACCCAAGTTGCCTGTGATAGTTACTCATGTATTCTAAACTATCACTTATATTTTTATCTTATTCTTTCGGTGATGATTCTCATATTTCACTTTCCCCAGTGTTTAGTTATATTTATAAATACACTACCTAGGCGTGTTTAAAGAATTATCATTAATCATGGTTTTATACTAATGATGTTACATCATTCAAGGTCAGGTAGTAAATGTGGGGAAAAATCTAAGCATTGGGCTTCGGTACCTGCAGTAGCCATAACAGAACAATTTGTGCATTTTGCCCTTTTTCCCTCTGTGCCTGCGCTTGTCACCTGACAAACGCAACAATCCTGGTTTACCTGGGCTGTTGTAAGGAAGGGAATAAGCCAAAGTCTGAGGTACTTGGATTTGTTGATAATAGGGATCCAGTGGCAGGAGTAGAAGGTCTTTTAACTGGCTATTAAAAGCAGATGCAAAGGCTTGTCCCCCAGCAGGTACATCCTTTCCTTTTGATGGTAACTCCTGTGAAGCTCCAACTTTTGGACTGGTTCCCTTGCAGGGAGAAGGATGGTTTCTCAGAGTAATATTGTTCAAATTGAATTACGTTGGCTCAGAATAATACTACTGTCACAAATTAATCTCCCTGCAGGTGAGTGAGCTGTCATCAAAGCTGGGAATACAGTGGGGAGGCTCCAGCACCCTTCCCTGGGCTGAGTGCCAGCCCAGTAACCAGACTGCACTGCTGACCTGGTGGCTTCTCTAGCACCCATCTCCTGCCTCCGTGTTGAAGGCAAGGCTCTGTGTTTTGGGGAGCACAACACGCCTGTGTTTCTGTGTCTAGGCACCTAATTTCCTGTTCTCTTGAGGTAGCAGTGAGGCATTTTCACACAAACAAGTAAATCTTTGGGTCGTAGACATGAGTCTGGAAAGGACTTCAGCAGGTTAAGTAGTCCATCTCCTGTCCCTGGGGAGAGAGGGAATCTCTTGCTCATGCTCTGTTCAACACCAATTATTTGAGTTTCTAATTGAAATCGGAGGAAGATTGATGATTTTCATATAAGTATATGTACACATGTAGGGGAAAGGAGGGGACAAAGAGAAGAGAGTGTTTATGTCTGAGAGAAGTGAGAGTTTCTGAGTAGAGCCTGGAGTCTGAAATGAAAGAACAAGCAGCCTGAATTTTCTTGGAAAATCAGCTTTTGGGAGCTTTTTCCTCTCTTCAGTTCAGAAAGAGCTTAGACACAAAATTCTCCCCGTTCTTTAGTTTCCTTTATGGAACCAGTTAGTCTTGCCTTCAGTCCTCAAGGCGAACCCGCACCTGGCCTGTCAGTTTATAACATCTCAAAGGGCTGCTCTGTCTCACCTTCTGGCAGCCTTTATCTATTTACTTATTTTATTTACTTATTTTTAATTGAGACCTGTCCTGTGAAGGTAGTGTACCCACACTTGGAGTTCAAGTCATTCCTTCTTTTCAGGTCCCCATGTCAGAAGCTTTAAGTAGCCCTTCAGCAGGTACATGACTCCACAGAGTTAAATTGCTGCACAAAATCTGCTGGTTCGCAGATAATATCAGAAGATAATTGGAAAGAGAACAGTGCCAGTATAGTAAGTGGGGCCTTTTTTCGTTTTCTTCTTGAACTTAAGGTAGAGACATGCACACAGCAACTTTGAAAGGAAAATGGAGAAGGGAAAAAAAGGTAAAATTAAATTTCCCATAGCTTTGGTGGAGTCTTCTTAGCAAAGGTGAAGAATTGGGAGATATGATCCAGCATGGGTTGCTGAATCAATAAAAATAAATTATGAGTTCTTTGCTATCAACTCCATTAATGCGTGACAGAGGACCCTTAAATCATATCATTACCTGCCAAGAGAGATTGTATTTATGTTTAACTGAGTCACACAGAGGTAAAGCTCAGGCTTCTGTTATTTTAAGCAATCTAGATGTCTTTTCTGGTGGGAATGTATGTTTCTGTGCAGCAAGGCCATCCTGGAGAGCTGGGAAAGGTGCCGCAGAGCACAACTGTGCCTTGTCGGGGGGGTGGGTCAGATAACCTGGGGGTCTTTTCTGTCTGACTTCTCCCTAGTGCTACTTGCAAGCTGCTGGTAGCATTGGTGTGTCCACTGTCCTGACCAGTGTGTTTATTTTGGATGGTCTGGAATTCTGCTAAAATGTCTTCTGTGTTTTATTGCTGTCCTTAAAAGGTGACTAATTCACCATACCTTTCCCAGACACTCGCACCTGATGAGGGACTTGGAACTAGATGATCTTTAAGGTCCCTTCCAATCCAAACCATTCTATGATTCTGTGCTGCATGCCTAATATCTTTAATAATACTTAACTCTTATGGAGTGATGTATTTTTTTACTCCCTAGAAAGTGGACAAAGACTTTATGATCTGATCTGGTAGCTATGTTTAGGGCTCTACTGCATCTTCTGGGACAGAATCCACCTGTTCTCTAAGGGCTGATAACCATGCTGGAGGTCAGTCTTTTATTATTTTAGGAGGGCAATGTTAAAAATGTGGTTGTAATTTATTTTTTTGTGTATGTGTGCACTCAAGGTAAGCAGGTAGGTATGCAGGAGGTACACTTGCTGAAACTTAGGCAGGATTTACTGATAATTTTTTTTCATTTCCATGGAAAAAAATGTTATGTGAGAGATATTGTCCAATTTTTAATGTGCAGTAGAGATGGAAGAGCAGTGGGCCTGGCTTGCAGATGCTATACAGATAGTGGCTATGAATACCCCCAATTTAGGTGATAATTGGAATCTGTGGTTTGGGAGGAGAGGAATCTGACTTCTTTTCCCATGTTATTGTAAAACATGATAGTGAGATTCCTCTCCTGAGTCCTGGAGGCATTAGTCGTTGCTTTGGTGGTAGTATTACTCAGCTGCATTCACAACCACGTTTAAAACCAAAAGCACAAGAGACCCTGTCGTGTTCAATTAAAAATCCTTTCTAGATTTGTGTGGTCCCAGAAAGGTAAATCCATGACACTGGAAGAGGCATCTGTCTCAGTGTTGATGCCAACGGGTGCTTTTTCTCTGACTGGCTTGGCTTGCCCTTGGATTGCCAAAGCAGAGGAGCACCCCAAGAGTCCTGCCCTGCTCCTGCTGGGCGTCGCGCAGGAGGGGAGTTGGGCTTTCTGGTGCTGGCTCTTTCTGCAAAGCACTGGCGTGGGTTTGTTTCCCCCCACACCCTCAAATTCTGTTCGTTCACTGCAAGCCCTATAAATGGGAATTTCAAACTGCTGCTTATGTCCTGAGGGCTCTCGTATGAAGATAATGTGATCTGTCTGCGCTGCCCCAGGGGAATCCATGGGAAGACTTCTTGTGGTCTGGCTCCCACTTGTCTGCTGCCTGATTTACACTGAAAGGGAGGAGGACAGGGGACAGAAAGAGCATACTGTGGCAGTTTTTGTACTGGAAAGTGAAAAGCAACACAGGCAAAGGAGGATTAAAGGAGAATATCTTTCTTTTAGTTACTGGTTCTTGTTTTGAGGACAAATTTGACAGTCTCAGCTGTTTGGAGATCACAAGTTCACTAGAACATGTTTTACTTTTGTGTGTGATCTTGGGACTTGTCTCTTTCAATTTCAGAGGGTTCTTTTGCCTGCACTGCCTGCAGTCACCCGCAGATCTTTTTCATCTCTCTAAAGGTCCTTTGCTGCTGCTTAAGTTGGCATCGCTTTACACTTGCAAAAGTGTTGCTCTGATTTCCAGCGGGCAGGATTTGGCCTGTTTGTTGTTAGTATCTCTGTTTTCTTCTTGTGTTTTAGGATGCACTATTCCTTAACTGCTCGTATCTGGAGACATTTTTTTCCAGCTATGCTCACCAGGCAGGGGAAAAGAAGGTAGATCAGTATTTAAGGTGTGTGTATTTCTTCTTTTTTGGTAATTGTTCTGTTACTGTGGGTGAACTTGGATTGGTGCTTTATCTTCCAGGTGATGCTTCTTAGCTTAATCTACTTAAAGACATTCAGTTAATTTATTTAGCTATGTTAAATTTCTGGATGGAGACTCTTTTTCTGAATAAAGTGGTCTTTAATTTGATTTTTCTGATGCATTTGCAAAGCAAATTGAACCAAACTCTTAAAAATTGGTTTGGATTCTTCTTCCTGAGTGTTCCCATGTAGAGAAACATTATCTCTCTCTGCCTCTGGTTCCTCATCAGTAAAACAAAGATGACATTACTTGCCTGGTTTCACAGTGGCAATGCTTGCAGAATCTTTTAATACCTGTGGAATTTGAATCACTCACCTGGGAGCTTTGTAATAATGCTGTATGCATCTCACAACTGGAGATGGCACTTCTGGGTATTGGCAACTGCACTTGGACCTCCAGGGTAAACGAGGACGTTGATGTTGCTGATGTGTGTGATCGCACACACGCATGCATACGGTTTTGAGGGTGTATTAGTGTGATTTTGGTTTGACCAGGGCTATGTAGTGACTGGTTTTGAGAACCACTGTACCTTGTTCTAGGAGAATATTTGGCTGGAAGGGAGCTAATTTTCTTCACAGCAGCCTGTGTCATGCTGTGTTTTGAATTTTCAGCTAGACTGGTGTTGGTAACACATCAGTGTTTTAGGTATAGCCAAACAGTGCTTGCAGTGTCAGGGTTTTCTCTGTTTCTGACTCTGCCTGCCCTAGCATAGGTTAGGGACAGTCAAGAACTTCTGAGGGGGCACAGCTAGAACAGCTGACCCAAATTGGCCAGAGAGGTATTCCGTCCCATGTTAATATCATCCTTAGCAATAATAACTGTGGAGCAGTCTTTCCAAAGTAGCCATCTTTCAGTCACTGCCTTTGCATCACTTGGTTGGGATTTTTTGTTTTTGGTTTGGTTGGTTTTTTTTCTTGTGTGGTTTTTTTTCCTTTATTTTTTCTTTCATTTATTAAACTGTCTGTGTCTGGAATGACAATTTTTTTTTTTTTTGATTTTGCTCTTCTGGTTCTCTCCCCCATCCCCCTGGGTAGTGAGAGAGTGAGTGTCTGGGTGGCTATGTAGCTGCTGGCTGGGGTGAACCCACCACACACGTAAGCACAAATGTATGTTGAACATGCAAATGATTCATTTCCCACCTTCTGAGCGTTTATGTGGGAAAAAATTAGGCTGGTATTGGTGGCTTTTTCCTGCATTAGCTTTGAATGCAGAGATTATTTGAAAGACCACCTCACTTAGCAAATTCGTCACCCTGAATAGCTCCATGAGTTGGTTATCAGTTAAATTATTATTTTTGTGATTAAAAAAAACCCACCACCAAAAAAAAAAAAAAAAAAGGAAAAAAAAAAAGGAGGAAAGAAATAAAGAAACCGCTAGGAACCTCCATAGAGCAGTGCTGCTGGCTTTTAGGTCCCTGAGCATTTTAAGCCAATTTGCATTCAGCTGTGAGCAATTTTACTGATACTGGTTCCCAGTAGCCTGTGGTTGCTTACACTATAAATTTACTTGTTGGGTGCTGTTGCTCTCCTCTGAATTGGGGTGAGGCAGATGAGATGAAAACTGTAAACAAGCTTCTGGTGGCTGGTGTGTGTGGAGAGAGAAAAGGTTGCAAACGTCGTGGAGGTAGGTGTGTAGGCAGGAAATGGAGACGCCGGCATGCCAGAGCAACCTCTCTCATTTTCCCGTGTAAATCTGTCCATGATCTCTTCGTTGTGCTGTGCACTGCCCAGTGCTCATCCCTTTGCTCATTATTAATTACACTCTGTAAATATGTGGACAGGGCTACTGATGAGCTGTGTTAATCTCTGTGCTGATATAGCAGGATCCGTTAAAGGGGAGATGAATCTCATGAACTGGATTAGTGCTTGCCTTTCAGATGTCTACCTGAAATGATAACCTATTCTCTCTGCTCTTTCCTGTCTCTAATACGACTATCACCTGATACAGGAGCACAACTGCCGGTGATGTGGCACTTTTTGGTTGTCCTGAAGTTCATTGTCAACCTGCTGAAGGAAATGCAATGCCTTTACACTCTGATTTGTGGGGAACAGATTTATATATTCCATTGTGGGGTATAAGCAAAGCACTTGCCAGTTTAGAATTGGCAAGATCTGGAGGAGGCTTTAATGAATAAAAGTAATTTTCCTTCATAGTAAAATTTTATGGGCATGAAAATTGTTACACCACTGAATACTCTGAAGAGCTTCTGAGCACTTTTATGATTTATGGGCTCAGAGATTCCTAATAATTGTCTGAACAATAGGAATCCCTTCAGGGATGTGTTTTCAACATCAAATGAAACCTGGACTCCCATTTCTGGTTATAATTTTTTTTTCCTGCTTTCATGCCAGCCAAGTTGTGTCCAAGACTCAAGGCTGTTGGATTGGACAGTCTTGAAGACCTGCTGGCTCTATTTTAGAGAAGCGGTCCGTTGTACTAAATCTAAATTTATTGGTTCAGTATGCCATGCAGTGAGATGATGGGAGAAGAGTTTCTACTCTTAATCTGTATTGTATGTAAGCCATTGAAGATAAATAATTGACAGGAGTTGATGTTTTTGTCATGCAAGCCTTATAGCAAGGTATTCAGCAGACAATGTAGTTTCTGCAAAACAAAAAAATACGGACTGTGGAGAGGTATGAGTGTAAAATAAGTGCATAAGGAAATTCTTGCAGGACTGGAACATCACCTTTTTCCAAAGAAAAGGATATTTTTTTCTGATTATCCTTTCTCTATCCTCACTTCTGTCTAGTAAACCAAAACAGTTTATTGAATTTTTCAGGTCATTTAGTTTTGTGTAAGCTCAGCTTGAAATTGCATTTTCCGGAGGGTTTGTATTGCCTTAGGGGTGTTGTAATTCAGCGTGGCCTATTTCTTCACTCTGTTCCGTAGGCTGCTTCTCCCTTTTTTCATTCTCAACCAACTGAGCTGCTGAGTGCCCGAGGGACACCTGCCCCTGGGGTGTCCTGGGAAGCGCAGTGTGGCTGTGTGGAGCCTGGCCCGTGGGATACAGGGGGAAGTTTCACATCTGAGCTGTATTCCCCAGGGTGTGCAATATGACCCCGGAGAAAAATGCAGTTCGGCATTGAGCTGACTTGAAATTAATTTTGGGGAGATTGGTTTGATGGACAGAAACAGTTTAATTTAGAACAATAAGGGTGTTTTCAGTATTTTGATTAAAGAGTGCCTGAGTGTAAGTTTTTGCTGTTTCTGAATCAATATCACTTGGAACTTTTTTCATTTTTTTATTTTTTTCCCCAGAGAAAGACGTTTTCATCTTAATTTAAGTGGAAGAGTGGGCATTTTCTACAAGGTGGCAATTCTAGATTTCCCTCAGTTCAGGGGAAGAAAATGTTTGGGTTTGTTTTGAAATAGTACATTAAATGTGAAATCTCCAATTTTCAATTGAATTCAGCTTTTAAAATGAAAAACGTCAAAATTTTCATGCAAAATTGCTCTGGCACAGAAAAGCCGTGGTTATTTGTTAGTGTTGACAAAAACAAACTAAGCTTCTTCAACTACAAAGTAGAAATCGGAATCAAATGTCTCAGCTTGAATCAATAAGTGTTTTATCTTTTTTGTTTTTTTTTCTTTTTCTCTTGTCAGAATTCAGTTTTGAAAAATATGTCCAATTTTCCTTGTGTTTTGTTCCATTCTTTTTCAACTACAGCATTCAAATAACAGCATGTCTTAGAAAATCTGGTGCTTGCCCACATCTACCCCTGATCTCCTTGCTTCTAGTAGTTTCTCCTGAGCATGTTGGGGCAACATAGAATCACAGAATCATTAAGGTTGGAAGAGACCTCAAGGATCATCTAGTTCAACCATCTCCCCCCCACCTATTACCCACTAAACCATGTCCCTAAGTACTGCATCCAGCCTTTCTTTAAATACCCCCAGGGGCGGTGACTCCACCACCTTCATGGGCAACCTGATGTGAAGGCCTCAGAATATCCTCTTGCGACGTTTCGAAGCTTCCTCTGCAACGCTCTGTCAAAAGCACCTCATGAAAACAACTTGGGGGCCTTTCAGGTTTTGATTTGTGTCCGAACTGCATGTGACACCTTGTTAGTAGCTACATTTGCTCCGGTCTCATGAGGCAGCGCTGTGAGGGAATGTGCTTTCGCAGCTTTTCCTGAGAAGGTTGTGGGTTCAGCCTCTCCTCTCCATTCTGGTTTTCAAATTCCTGAAACATGCCAAGAGTTGCTTTTATTGAATCTGAAGTGTCTTGTCTCAAAAGCAAGCGGGTACAGGGTGGAGGCCACCTGGGGTTGCGGAGCAAGAGTATTGCCTGGCCTGGGCATATGTGGTGAGTAATTTTATGGACAGGTTGCTGTAGATGACTCTGCTGTGTATTACCACTGCCTCAGGCAACTCCTGCTATTTTGTGGGACCCTTTGTGAGATTTAACTGCAAAGGGATGCTCATGCTTTCGCTTTCCATGCATTAACAACAGGCAGAGCTGGATTTTTGTTAGTCATCCTGGGCAAAAATCCAGAAAAGCTGTACTAAACAACGTGCTTTTGCTTTGGATTTATACCGAGGAGCTGAGTAGGATTCAACCCACTCCCGTAAAGCTGGTGTTATCCTGTGGTTTGCAGGGTTTATCATAGATAAGTGACATCTTCAAAAATATAGGGCATAGGAGATCTGGGGAGAGGCACACAAAGAGCTGGGAGGGTACTGATGCTGCCTTCAGTTGTAATTGCACCTTAAGGTAGAATTACTCTGTTGAAATTTGACCAGGACACGGAGATTTTATTTAATATGCTTAGAGCCGGATCCAGGATCCACTGAACTCAGCAGAAGTCATCCAGCTGCCTTCAGTGTGATTAGGCTCTGGAATTGGGAAACTAACTTTGTGAAACCTCGCCATTGTTGTGAGCAAAAGAAGGGTGTAATTTCTGGCAGGGCTTGTGCTGTGGTGCATGGCTCCCTAGAGACCCTCGAAGAGGGGTCCTGTCTGAGCCCCTGTGGGATTATAGGGAACATCCTAAAAGTGTCACTTTCACCAGGTTGTAGCTGGGAGCAGGCTGCCCTGCTTCCCTCATTTGGTGTAAGGGGAGGACGTATACAAACCTTGGTTGCTACAACTTACAGCTATCTCTTCTCCCTTCGTATGGGAAGGTGTGTGCAGGATTTAAGGTGTGATCAAAAAGGTGTTGTCCGTATTTCCCCACTGCACAGCATTGGTTTAGGCTGACATGGGCTCGCATATGCTGACTCAAATCTGCCTGGCAGGTTTCTTTTCACACCCTGCTGGAAGCAGCTCGGCTTTTATCTTCCTCCTAAACGTCTCTGTGTGGGGAAATAAAGGGACAAAATGCAATCAGAGGTGGGGAAAGTGAATCCAGTAGAGACAGAAATGCTCAGAGCATCTATTCTACAGCCATTAAGTTGGGCTCTGACTGCATGGTCACGTACCAAGGTCCCTGACAATTTGAACAGATCTCTTCCCGGTATTGTGCTGACAGTAACCAACTGCTGCAACTGCTGTGGTATTGATAAATCTTTTGGTATTTTCCTGAAAAGCTTTAAAATCCTCACCCAGCAGCCTTTCAGTTGGGAAACCCAAATGAAATGTGTGGTGGGCCCACTGCTGTGGGAGGAGGAAGAAGGAGGGACATGTGACTTTTGTAGTAGAAAAGATCGTTGTTACATGGGAAAACGTTAATGAACTCAATGCTTTGGGTCACATCTCTCATTTGGATTCATCTTTTAGCCCAACTGTGAAGTACCTGTTAACAAAACAAAAAACCCCCAAGTATTAACTAAAAATTTCCCTAGACAATTTCACAGCCCAAGCAGATGCAAGGGAAACCAGCCTGTTCTTGAATCCTGCAAGGAGGAAACAACGCTGAAATGTTAAAATGATGCAAAACAAAAATGAAGAGATGCCGCAGACCTCTTCCTGAGGCTGGTCCTGTAGAATCCAAGGAAATGAACTGTGTGACATTAGTTATGCTAAAAAAGCAAGGAACAGACGCTCAAATGCTCTTAACTTCCGCTGAGGAACCTCTATTCTTTCTGCAGAAGTTCCCATGCGGTCTGAGCCTGGGAGCTTGCGCAGAGGCTTGCAGGTTATTGGAGTGCATAGCTACCTTTCTGGGCAATGTGTCTGGTAACTAGGAGGATTATATTTACCTGTGAAATAGAATAGAATAGAATAGAATCATTAAGGTTGGAAGTGACCTCAAGGATCATCTAGTCCAACCATCCCCCCACCACCTATTACCCACTAAACCACGTCTGGTGTCAGAACGCCAAGGATGTCAGAGGAAAGTTATATTGCCGTGTGGTTCCTCGTGTACTGCTTAACGCCCTGCTTCCACCTCACTTTTACAGGGGCGTGACTTGGCGGTGTTCATGGCTCACCAGAAAGTTAGTCAGTGGGTCCTGAAGGCTCTGACTCTCTTTGAGCACTGAAGATGAAATTTTGTCTTGCTCAGTGTCTAAGCTGAATGTCATGCTCTGTGTCCCTCATATTTACCATGTGGAAATTCCCATGCTCCCAGAGTCAGTGACAGCAGATGGAGAACAACAAAGCTCATTCTGGGCAAAATGGACTGTTTTGTTAGATGGGGATCTTCATAAATAAACTTGCCAGTTCTTTCCATGGAAGACTCATCAATTAGTGGTAGCACCTTGACAAACAGTAAAAGTTGACTGTAATTTCTGATTGGGCTATTGAGTTAACAAGAGCACATTTGATTCCATTCCTAACTTGGGGTAATCATAGTTGTAGAGAGGGCATCTCACAATGTTTGAGTAATTCCCGTTGTCATGCTTTATTTCAAATGCAAAACATTTTGAGATTAAAATAAATGTTACTGGTTACATGATGCATTAAGCTAATGATTTTTATTTATTTATTTATTTATTTATTAAACTTGATCCTATAATACCACAACTTTAATGGATAAATGCTAAACTCTCCTTTGGGTGATTGCAGATGCCTTGTATTATTACACAATCTAAAGGAAAACTTTTTTTTTTCTTTCTCTTTTCTTTTCCTTTTTTCTCCCTCCCTCCCTTCCCCCTCCATAGGTGATTCTCATTCTGACAAAGCTCTACGACTTCAACTTGGGGAGTGTTACGGAGAGCTCACTGTGGAGGTAAGTGGGTTGCAGAAATCACAGCAAGTGGCTTGAAGGGGTTGTACTGTCTCTCTTGCAAAACTGGACGCTGAGTAAAGGGGATACCTGAGTTAATCAGGGGAGGAGGCAGGAGGGAATCTGAGATAACTGGAGTTGCTTTTTGGAAAAGGGACACAAGAACACATTGCTTTAATAAAGCGGATCTGCAGACAGGGGGTCTCTTGGTTTAAGGGCACTTCCCTGGCACACAGAGGAGCTTGGTTTCATTCTCGCCTTTGAGTGTCCTTCTACAAGTCTCTTTAATCCTCAGAGCATCTGCTGTGGGGCTGGCAATGACTACAGTCTCTATAGACAGTACATGCTTACTAGAACAGTGCCCAAGATGATATACCACACAGTGCATGATGTGATCTTCGCTGATCTTACCCACGTTCCTCAGCCCTGTGAGCTGAGATGGTCATCTTGGCAGTGAATCTGTGTTGCCTTGGGTTGTGAGGACAGTAGCCACTATAGGACTAGGGATAATTCCAGTGAGGTGCTGGTGTCTTCTCTGCCATGGATATACTTGGATGGTGTCATGTACCTGCCGTGCACCTAGTCTCACGTGGAAGATGGAGTATTCTGCCTGGGGAAGCATGCTGCTGGGCAGACTGTATTTTTGTAAGTGTGTGTGTTTAAAATAAATAAATAGAAATCCTCTCCCCCCAAAAAGCCACCCCCAAATTCCCCTCTATAAACAGGCCAGTTCCTTGATGTATGAAATCACCAGTAGTTTCTACTTGCTGGGCGTTGCTCTTTCTTCTAAAATCCTGCCTTTGGTGTGGTAAGGGTATGTCTTTAACAGATTTGTTATTAGGTGTTTTTTGACCCTAAGGACAAAAAAAAAATCAAAACAACCCAAAACAAAAGACAGCCAGTGGTTGAGGGAGACCAAATGCGCTGTGTCAGATTTACCTGGTGTATTACAGCTGTTGCATGACCTGCTGAAAGTGTAGTTGGTGGAACTGTCACTGCATTGTAGCCATTGCTCCGGGTGCGAGCAGCTTCTCAGCAGATGGTCTGTTGTAGTTCGTTCTTCTTAGCTAATTTAAACGGCCATGTTTGGAGCAGACTTTGGGCACGTCCTGCAGGTTTGTTCCTGTTCATATGCTTAAGGGTTAAGTGTTCAGTAGAGCTCTTGAAACTTCTCAATTTGAACAGTACTTC
This sequence comes from Psophia crepitans, assembly GCA_013399095.1. Classification (NCBI taxonomy): domain Eukaryota; kingdom Metazoa; phylum Chordata; class Aves; order Gruiformes; family Psophiidae; genus Psophia; species Psophia crepitans. Next base: position 597,125 of record VWZZ01006565.1, on the reverse strand, counting down.
CAAATTCTAATTGCACTGTACTGTGGTAATCTGCAAAAATATAAACAACCATGCAGCTAATAAGAGACAACACAGTCATTTCCACTTACCCTGGTACTTTTCAAGGTATTAGAGCCTTAAAAAACTTTTGCGTCTTTGCCTAACAAGTACAAATGGTGCTGTGATTGTACTCTAAACGTAATTGCCAAGCAATCTGTTCTGCATAAATAACGTAACAAGCAGGCAGGACCTATCCTAATACCGAACTCACGGTGTCACCTGAGCTCTGCAGAAAGGTAATAGCAGCATCCCTCTTGGAGTTTTCCCAGGGTGACGGAAATGTAGTTCATCATCAGTGGAGCTGACGGCACCCAGTGCTCAGTCAGCTGGGGAAACGCGCTGACTCGCGAGTGTGTTGCAGTGTGTTCAGCGTACCTCAGAGGGGAGCGTGGAGTCTGAGAGAGCAGCTATGAGTTTCTTTGGAAAGGACATTGTAGAAATGCAAATAGATACTGAGTGGAAGCAATAAGCCAAGAGAAAGACTCCTTTTCTTGGGATTTTCTGTTCTATTTGCGCATTAATGCCTCTGAATCTTTGCATTATTTAAACTGGTACTTTTCAATATTTTCTTTTAATTTTTGCAACCCTGAAAATTTCAAAAGGAGGATCTGTCTTTGCAGACTGAGTTTAAGCCTTCTGGCAATAGGTTTGCTTTCCGTAGTTGCTTTTTGTAGACTCTTTCCAAGCCATCTTTGAGCCTGCAGAACTGATGGGTCACAAACTGAATGCAACTACCAAGTAATTATTGGATGAAGTTCTGGAGGTTTCCAGGAGTGGGTGGTTTTTTTTGTGTGGTGGGAGTTTTTTGTGGTTGGTTTTGTTTTTTTTTCCCCTCTGGGAAAACGACACATCCTTTCTGTTAACCAGGAGTCTGGCCCTATCTGAGCAGTGGTGCTGCGTGGTATCCATTCTGAATGCTTGGCAAATACAGTTGCTTCCACAAGAGAGGAGTGGCTTTTCTGTCAGAGCAATGAATCACACGGCAGTGCTTTAAATGATATTAAGACAGAGCAGAGTGCAATACAATCTCCAAATATCATCTTGCCTCTGTCTGCTTCATGCATCAAAAGCTTCTTCTCAGTTCCCTCTGGGTTATAGCATGCGAGTCTTCTTTTAATGGAAAACTGAATTGCCATACAAGTGAAATTTCTAATCCCTGCATCTAAATACAAGGACAAGTAAATCAATAAGAAAACATCCTGAATGTAATTAAAAAAGGGAGTGAGAGCAAGAGAGGGAAAGAGGAGAATTAAAAGTTATGTTGGAAACTGCTCCTATACCAGGCGAGTACGAATTTAGACAGAGGAAATACTAGTCAGCGTTTGAATGCAGGAGCACAGACCTTGTTCTAATAAGCAAATCCATGCTTTTGGGGCCCAAAAAATATCTCAGGAAAGGCCTCCATTGCCAGCTTCAAGGAAAAGATACACACCCCCACATCCACCCAGCCAGCCGCATCCCTCCTCCTTGTGAATGCCACATCTTTTCTGGGTCACAGATACACCTGTCAATTGTCGTTTGGATTTGTGTTTTTCCCACCGAGTTGAGTGGAGGTGATCATTTTCCTCCTATGGACGGAAGCTACTTTATTGCGGTTGTACTTTCGATGATACGATAATTCAGAATTTCTGGAGAGAGGTCTTTTCGTAGTTTAGCAAATCATAGGATCATAGAATGGTTTGGGTTGGAAGGGACCTCAGAGATCATCTAGTTCCAACCCCCTGCCATGGGCAGGGACACCTTCCACTAGACCAGGTTGCCCAAAACTGTGAAAATTATTTAAGTTTTTCAGGTATGCTAACCCTTAATCAGTTCTCATTGCTAGCAAAATATCTAACTGGGTAATTGAGAATCCAGCTACATCCTGCCTGCTTTAAGTAAAAATTGGTTTAAGGGTTGGGCATATGATTTCTGTAGAATTTTTCCCAACACTAACACTTCTTTTCCATCAATAAAAAGAAAACAGTTCTCTCTCTCAATCTGTAAACTTACATGGTTTTGATTTGAATGCTCTTGGAGCACCTCTAATTCCCAAACCCTCTGTAGGTGAGGGTCCCTGCATCAAACTTCATTGCCCATGATGAACTGTAAGCACATAGGAGTGATCTGTCATGAAAAATCAACTCTCCCTGTAAAAAATAGGGGCCAGGCTGCTTCACAGGAATTGTAGTCCAAGAAGGCATCTGTTGAACAGAGGAGTATGAGAGGCTTAGATGTGCAAAATATGGTGTCTAAAAGGCACCATCTGAAGGGTTAGGGGATTTTTTTTGGACCTATTTTTTCTGTTGAAAATTCAGGCAAATATTATTAGGAAGAGGAGAGAAGGAAAATTTTATTCAATTGCTTATTTCTTCAAATGTGTATGTTCATAACACTTCCATATCTGACCATTGAAATTGTGATTGTGATAAATGACTTTTGGTTTCAGTTGTTGTGTTCAGCTATATTGCACAGAGAGTTCTGTAGGTTGTATGGTAGGCAACAAGTCCTTTCATTAGTTAATCTTGTTTCTGTCCAGTTGTTTCCTTCTTGTGTTGTGACTGTGAATAAACAGGAGGAATATACCGAGCTCCTTTTCTTATTCAGTGGGCCTTTTAGATTTCACAGGTATTACAAGCAAAGGAAGAGCCTTGTGAACGTTTCCTCTAATGTTGCTAATCCTATCTGTTTAAACTGTACAATTTTGAAGCAGGGTTATGTGAACGTAACATTCTGGGTAAGTATTTAGAGTTGCTATTGTAATATTTAAAATGTTTTCAACTGTTTCAGCCAGTGTGGGTTGAAAAAAGTTTTTCCAGTGTTGCCTTTTTTTTAGTATCCAGGAACAGTTATATTTATTCGGATTGCAGTACAGCTAAAAAGACAGCCTCCATCCCAAGGGTGCTTTCGATCTCAGATGAAGACAAAGAGGCAACAGGGTGATACAGCAGACAGGAGAAACACAAGTTAGCAGAGTGGTATTTATGATCAATGTGATAGCTGTGACTGCAACACATCAGCTAATTAGGCAGTGGGGAGTAGTTCAGATTTACTTCCAAAGTGCAAGCACTTGCATGTGTCAGCTCTGAGTCCCCACTACCATTTTACCCACCTTTGATGGGTCCCCTGGAGTTCCCCGCCTCTGGCCGTGGTCCCAGCTAAATTATCTGATGGCACATAATGCTGGTCCATGCATTGACCCATACTCAAAACCATGACTGACTCTTTCTGCTTAAGAGGCTAAAATGCCGATGAAGGTTTTTTTACATTTATTCCTTCTTGTTTTCTTGTTTATTAACCAAGAAATTATGTTTCCATGGCAGCAGTCAAAAACCCCCAAGCATTTTTTTTTTACTCTTGTGGCTGCTGTGCCTGAACAGGTTGGTCTGTTGTCTTGTTGTCTTAGCTTTCATGCTGAGCTAAAAAACCCCCAACTTTTAGCTTTTTACAGAGACAGCTGCAAAACACAACAGCTGCCATTCCCAGCTTGTAGCTGAGAGGAGTAAAACCTCTCAGCTTGGTTGCAAGTTGCCTTATGTCTTGCATTGCTCTTTCTTTCAGTTTTATTTGAATTACCAAAGGGCTTTACACGGTTTCCTCTTATGTCCTTGCTGCTTAAGCCTCCCAGTCTCCACGGACTGCCAGCATGTTTCAGTGTACATCTAGCCTTTGTTTCCTTCACAGAGTTCCACAGCTCATGCTGATTTCTGTACCCTAGGTTTGTGTGTTGCACGTGGAGCTGGCTTCAGGTAGGGCTGCTCTGTAGATGTGAAATGGTGAATGTGGTGTGAAAACCTGTGTCTCCCCTTTGGGAACTGGGGCTTAGACTCCTTGCTTCAAACGTAGCTGCCTCTAAGGTAGATGAGTAAGAAGGCAGAGATCAGGAGATTCAGTAAGCCTGACTCAGATTTCCACAAGCTGAATGTGAAATAGGTCATGGCACAGAGCTTCCTTAAAAGAATGTTTCTATCCCAGTGGCAATGCATTGTTTAGACTGTAGTGCTGAGAATGGCAACTTCTGGTTTGTGCCACAACTGACCAGTACTGGTCAGGCTCCGCACAGGTTGCAATATGGGGCATTGTAGTTTTTCTTGAATTTGCTGTATCAAAATTCAGTCTCCTGACAGCCACCATGACCAGCTGACATCTCCCTGCAGTATTGTCAAATTTGGTTATACTTATTGTTTTTCACTTTTATGCTGACAACATGCATCTTGATACATGTTATTTTCTGGAGAACTGTATTCAGGCATAAAATTAATAGAGCTGGTTTTCAAAGTAGTAATGCTTTCCATCATTACATCTTATTTGGCATTTTTAAACAACACTACAAAGTGCAGAAATCCTGTGCTGACGAAGAGAAGGAGTTCTCATATCTGCAGTCAGCCATCAGGGCATGGAGGGAAGGAGCCAGCTGGGTGTGCAAGCACATCCCTCACCTCTCTTGGGTTTGAAAACAAGGGTGTCCAAAAGTTTGACAACTCCACTGTTGGTCTTAGAGTGTATAAATAGCCTAGCTCGGTCATGGCTAGTTTTTTCAGGCTGTGGGAGCAACTTGTCAAAGTCTTTGTGTCTGAGAGCTACTAGTTGCAGACTATGTTTGCTGCAGAACTAAGGGAATGGGGAACTGCAGCAGATGACTGCAGTGTGAGCTGGGAGTTGTTCCTCAGAGCTCACAGCACCCTGAGTTGTGATTAGTGTGGGCCTTCACCAGCATCCCAGAGTAATGCAGTTCTTAACCTCTAGTATTCCTGCTGATTTGTCTTTTTACCAAAGTGATTGAGTTTACTTTGGCTCAGCACAGCCTGGCTGTCAGTCATAGATGCCATCTTGGCATGGGAACCACTCTTGAACTATTTGGGAGATGCGCAGTAGCTGCCTGTTGGCCCACTGCTGAGCTGGCTGCTGCCAAACGAAGATCGTGGCCATTTAATAAAAAGAAGTTCCTTGGCCCAAAGAACTAGTTGTGAAGAATAGAAAACGCAGCATTCTCAAGCCAAGTGGCAATTTATGCTTTGCTCTCGTGCCTAAATTCCTGCTTATTGTGGTGAAACAAGTCTCGTTCTCTTCCTCAGGCTGACATACCAGGTTTGGCAGAAGCTCCTGACATATGTATTTGTCCAGCTGCGGAAGTATAGCAGCAGGCGTCAGAAAGTGGGTCCCAGTTAATAAAGAGGAACAAGGTAGAAAGCCTTACAGGTGAGAAGAATTGTTGAGTATCAGCCAGGAGAGAAATTAATGGGTAAAGGGCATTGCATGAAGTTACAGTGTAGGGATGCTAAATGTTCACAAAAAACTATACATGAAGTGGCTTTTCTGTGCTTTTTCATGACTATTAAGAGCAATAATGGGGTGAATGCCCTAGCTTCCTTGTATTTACTGGTTTGGGGGGGGGACAACTCTGACAAGAATGTCAGATGGTGATAACCACTGACCACCTTACTCCACTGTAGAAGTAAAGCCATTCCAAGCAACTAGTCATGATCCTATTCAAAATGCTTTTCAGATTTGAGGTGATTCACTACCCTTCCAGTTGTGGCTTTTCAGAGACCTAAAGAAGTCCTTTATTGTGGACTTCAGGAAGTGTACATAAGGGATTGTTTTGATTTGTTTGGGCTCTGTGGCTGGATATGAAGGTCTGTGGAATTAAAAAAAAAAAGGAAAAAAAGAAAGAAAAGTCAGGGAGTAGAGCAGAAGGAACCATAGCTTTAGCCGTTCTCAAAGGTCCCAGTCAGTCTCATGCGGTGTCTAGAGTATACATTCTTTGCAGTTCAGACTAGAAGGAGATGCTGTCATTGCAATAAATGGGTAACGTGAGTTAAAACTGTTTTAAAGGTTTGTTTTGGGACCCAATCATGAAAATTAATAAGCTTATCTTAAATTCAGGTCTATGTTTTAGAGTTAGGTAAAGTCAATAATGATAAAACTAAGATTATTAAAGAATTCTTTAATTCTTTATTTTCTTCTCTAAGTATAAGACTAATTTCCAGAGATAAGTTTCATTTGTCTCCTTCATGTTACTTCCCTAGCACTATTTATTATATCCCATAGGATTTTTCCGCAAGGGAATAGTAAGGTTCTCACCTCTGCTCTCTAAGGGTTCCTTGCTTTAACAAGCAGTCACATTGATGTTGCCTCAGAGATGGAGGGAACAAAGGGTTGCAATGCAAAGTCATGTGAAAAGTAGTAGCCCAGTGAATGGGAGTCTAAAAGCCTTTGTATCTGTCTTGGGGTGATGTGTAGAATGAAGTCCCACCTTTGCTTATTAAGATGCCTTAGTCATCTTGTTTCATGTAGGTCATTTGTCTTTTGTAAACCAGCCTTCTGGCTGGTCCATTTGTTGTGTCTCTTAATTGCTCCATCAATGACCTTTCTGTGGGGCCGGGGATATCATCAGACAGGGGACCTTTTGGATTTATTAATTTTTTGTTTGCCAAGAAAACTCTGAGACTAATTGCCAAGACTTCCCAGAAGATATTAGTTTACAAATTTTAATGACACTTATGATTTATTAATGTGCTTCCCCCAGCATCTGCTCATCCCTATTCCTTGGTGAAATTAAAGCTGAATCGGAGAGAATTAATAAAAACAGAACTGCAGATTGTAATGGTGTTTTAGCTAGGCTGTTAATTAAAAACTTTTGCCCGTATTCCGAGTGCTTTTTTCGTATCTGAGATTCTCTGATGACAGAGGTGAGTCTTGGTTTTGACTACATTGTTCCTAGGATCTTGAGTTGGTGGGAGTGTTGCACGCTGATTCATGGTGGTGGCACAGATGTTCACATTTGTGTGTGTGTGTAACTTGCTGTTCAACATGGGCTATATACATCCCCACTCTGACCTTCATCCACAGATCTTTTGCAGCTTGAAAGTGGGGCTACCTTGCTGAAGTTGTTGACCTCCAGACTTGTGGCTGTGGGAGGACTGGACTGGTCGCTAATGGTGGATGCTGCAGATATGTTTGTGTGAGATTGAATCTGTTCATTGAATAGGTCTAGAAAGGTTATGTGGTTGTACATCAGTTTTGATCTCATTGATAACTGGGTTATTGGAATGTTCCTGTTAATAAGTAGGCCTGGTTATTTTTTCCATACATCTTGTTTTCTGGATGAAGACAGGGAGGTAAGAAGAAAAGGCAATTTATCAAATTCCCAAATTTTTGATGGAATGTTCTTAGGACAAGGTGGAATTCCAGATGAAACATAGCGAGGGCAAAAACAAGCTGTGTTTTGTTTTCATTTTACATATTTCAGGTAAGAGCCCCAGCCATCTCCCTTTTCCTCTCTCCCTCCTAACTGTTGAATTATTTATACTCCACAAAAGAGATCCAAGAGGAGAGACTGAGAATCTCCCCAGGGAGAGACTGATACTGATCTTAAGTGTGGAAGATCCAAGTTCAAGCCCTTGCTCTGAATTAGTATAAAGGGAAGTGCTTTTTTATTCCACAAGTAATTAAATTGTGTAACTCATTGCTACAGGATGTTGTGAGGCAGAGAAATAATAAAAGCGTAAATGGATTTCAAACAGGGATTCAATGAATTAATGGAGGATATTTCTGCTGGTGGCTGTTAAATGTGATAGTGTGGCAGTAGCCTGTGGCTTACATTAATTATTTTATGATAGGACATTCAAGGAACAGACAGATCTACAGCTTTTGAATCAGTGTTGCAGAAGCGTCATCCGTTTTTTATTACCTGTTCTTCTGCCATGGACTTTTCCTGTGTAGGTGTTGTAATGGAATAGCTGGGATTGTGCTGGAGACATAATGTGCCACAATACTTTAGTAGTTTGGGGATTTGGAGCTCTCCAAGTGAAGAGAGCTGGGGGTGAGACCATGGGAAGAATCATTCTGTCTTTCATCTGTTCCGTATACTTCTCCCAGAATATTCTGTGGCAGATTAGCAGGGAATACAAATTTTTGATATGACCTACTCTGGTAGGTCTTATCTGTCTTATTCAACCAAGGAAACTGAGTCTTCTACACCACAGGTAAGTTCTCCATCCATTGCCCTGCTGGTGGCTATCTTGGATGCTATCACATTTTCTTAGTAAAGCTCCTTTGTTAACTACAAAGGATACTTTTAGTCTAAAAAAAAACCAAACACCTAAACAAAACCCCCAAAAAACCCACACAACACACCAAAAACCACAACAAAAATCCAGACTATCTTTGATGTAATTTAATTTTCCAGTCAGACCTTTCAGGCATGCAACTGGGTTTGATCATCCTGACAATGGAAACTTAAACCTGTCCAGATCTCTAGTCTTTCCATTCCAGAAAACTGCATAATAGAATGGGAAATGTAGGAAATATAGTGCCAAAAGATGTTTCTGACGTTAATACAATCATGATGATCTCAGTGCGAATTAATGAAATTTGTTGTGGGCAGGGAAAAAAAAGAGGTGTTTTAGGGAGCTGTAAGAATATTCTTGTCCCTGCCTTTGCAAGTTATATATGCTGTAGTTAATATAGTTTTTCCGTACTTAATGAGTTTCTTTGATTATGAGTTCCTCAAGAAAGCAGACATCCTATCTTGTCAGAAATGAATTTTAAACTCAGGTCATGTTCCCAGGCATTTAGTCCTGGGGTTTTGGTGGAGAAGACCAGAAGAAGCTTTGCCAGAAGTGAATGTGTTTTTGAATCATCACAGTCCTTATGAAGTCATCTTGTCAGGGACGGCAGGTAAAGTGTGTTTGTAGTGCTTTGCCTACTTACTTTAGAAAAGTAGCAAGGCAGCATTCAGGAGGGAGTTTGTAGCCAAGAACCTGCTGTTGCAGATCCTGTGGGTGTTGTGACTGTTGCTGCATCAGCAGAGCTGCATCTGTTAACAGGAATTGGTTATTCCACCTCTTCTTTATCATTTGAAGCAGCAATTCCATTGCTTTCATTAGAGAGCTGCTCCTTTTGTTGAGTTATCTCATCTTACATTCTAATTAGATTTGGATGCCGACTGCAAAACTTTTTTCAGGAAGCCACACTTAAAGATGAATTTGTTTTGGCCTTACTAATGTCTTTTTCTGATCACTCTTTACTGTGCAGAGGAGTTTCTTTGGCACAAATTAGTAGTAGATGCATTCAACGTGGATACGTGCCAGTATTAATGAAAACCACACATTAAAGTAACTTATAAATATGTAAATAGATAATTACAAAATAATTTTTGTAATAGATTACATAATAATTTTCATACTAGGTCTGATCTAGTAGGACTTGGAAAGCAAGGAAAGAGATACCTGGAAAAGAATATAGTAAAAATCTTACAAAATTGTGTGCTGTGGATAGGATCTTCACTAAAGCAAGTGGGTAGGGCATCTTTCATATGAGGAACAGCTGAGAGACCTGGGACTGTTTAGCTTGGAGAAGAGAAAGTACAGGCAGGGAATCTCGTCAATGTGTGCAAATACCTGAAGGAGTGGTGCAAAGAAGACACAGCCAGGCTCGGTGCAAAAGAACACAGAGCCCACTGACAGGGCAAGAGACAAGGAGTGGGCCCAAACTGAAATTCAGGAGATTTTCTCTGAATATCAAGAAACCTTTTTTACTGTACAGGTGAGTGAGCATTGTCACAAGTTGCCCAGGAAGGTTGTCGAGTCTCCATCCTTGGAGATACTCAAAAGCCATCTGGACTGGTCCTAGGCAACTGGCTTTAGGTGACCCTGCTTGAGCAGGGGGTTGGACCAGATAAGCTGCAGAAGTCCCTTCCAACCTCAGCCATTCTGTGATTCTGTGAAGAATAAAGGACCATTGGACAAAGTAGAAGAATTTGATTCTTTGGACAGCATGTAGTTAATCTGTGGATCTCCTTACTAGGCATGTTTTGGTAGGTAAAGTTGGCATGGGTTCGGGTGGAGTCTAGACAAGTTCCTAGAAGCAAAAAAAACACAAAAAAAAAACCTGTCAAGGATTATACTACTTTTGCCTGTGGCTCTCAGCTGGCCTCTGATCAGTTAGTTAGAGATAGACACCGCCACTTAACTCTCCAGGCAGTCAGGGCTGGATTAGAAGCCCTGGTTCTCACACTGTGCAGTTTCTGTGTTGGTGCCACCTCATGGCTTGCTGAGGGATGCAGTTCTCCTATCCACACTAAACCTAGGCAGTATGTCAGCGTACATGATTTGTTTCTCTTTGAGTGAGCTGTTCTTTTCTTTTTTTCTTCCCCTCTCCCTCTTCCCCCAACTTTTCTTTCCAATTAGGCTTGGGACCAACCCATATAAATCTTTGATGTTTTGTACGGTAGCTGGTAGAATTTAGTACTTTAACATGGGTTGTGTCTGTTTATATTGGTGTTTTATTACGTTGTGTTTGGGGTTTTTTCCCAAATGCACTGCCATTTTATAATGGCTATAAATAACCGGGAAGATGGAGAAACATTGTTAAAAAATATGCAAGAAATCCTTCCATCTTTCTTTTAGTCTGGTCTGTCTTTCTCATTATTTCTGTCGTATGTTTATTAGGCTTCTAATTAAATTAATAAATGCCCAGTATCAAGCAGTCGTTTCTCCAAATAATATTTACAAAGGGATACATTCCCCCAATCTGGAATGTAGCCTTTGATTTATTTACTTATCACACGTTCTTCATCTGTAAATTTGCCAGCCTGTTCTTTTACAGTATATGCCAGACCAAGTAACGTGAAAGCTCCTGCAGTATGCTAGATCGTGGGAAACTTGTGCATTTTACCATGTAGGATTTCCGCCTCTGAATAAAAACTGCAAAAGGTGACCGAGGCCATTCTGTAACCAGGTTATTTGGGCTTGTTTCTAGGTCTTTGATGGCCAGTTCCTTTAGAGAATTGCCTCTGTAAATATCAGGAGTCGCTCATATCCACTTAACCCTGAACCTTCTGTCCAGACGCCTGAACCTAGCAACAGGCTGTCTGCAGGAGCTGGGCATTCAGCATCCTGTGAGTCTGGTCAGGGAAGCAAATGTGCTGCTGTGTTGGAATAGCTGAGGGATATTACCCTGTGATAAATCTAAGAATATTGTATGGCATCTGTTAACTGGGCTGTTAAATTTTCTTTCATGGATCTTGTAGTTTTGCTCAGAAGATCAGTGAAGAAAATGGCAATGGGAGACTGGTTACAGGAAGATGGCTGGGCTGATAATATAACCATTGCTGCCAAACTTTACCCCAAAGTCAGGTAGTAGTTTTGCTGGGGGGTGAGAGGGGCACTATGAACTTTCCTGAGTGAGTTCTGGTGCATTTAAGATGCAACTTAAATTACAGTTTAAGTTATAGTCTTAAATTATAGTCTCCAGCTATCTGTAACTATTGCCAGGAACGTGGGGCTTCACAGCAGAGTTGGCTGGGCTGGTGGATGTGTGCCGCTCAGCTGTGTACCTTCACAGCCCAGGACGTGTGTATCTTGGGGTCTGAGTTCATACGCTGTGCTGTGCAGGGGAGTGGTGCACGCAAGCAAGAAACTGGGACTAGTACCATCTGTAATTACTAGTTTGTACAAGCCTTGGGACATTCAAAAGCCACCTGGGGAGAGGTATGAGGAAAGGAAGAGCAACTCAGCATTGAGACATGGGTTCAGGCCTTATGGAGGTCTGAATTACTCAAGGAGTAATCACTCCCATGGAAAGAGAAATGCACTTGTCTGAACTTTTGCATCCCTTTCTCTGAAATGTTAGAAATTGTAATGGTGATTTGCTTTAACAAGGAAGCTTGATTGTCAGCTATTGGTCCTGGAGGGGGAAGAGCAAGCCGCTGGTTCATAGAAGAAGTCAGGAACAGTGTGGAGAAGAGTAGTCCGCACACACGGAGTAGGTCCCAGGGCCTGGTGTGGCAACAGGAGAATGATACAACTTCCATCAGCACTGAGGGGTGCATACATTCCCTGAGGACTTCAGCAGATTATGATCCATCCGTGGGTCTTCTATAATTAGTTCAGGGATCACAGACAAGCTGTTAACCTTGAGGTGCCCCAGACACAGGTCTCTGTAAAGCCAGTATGTGAGAGAGCTTGTCCTTCCCTTGGGTTACTTGCAGCTCTAAGTGAGGCTGAGGAAAGCCTAGGCAGTAAGATCGTCTGTTAAAACGTAAGGTTTCAGATGTAATGTTTTATTGCCGTGGAGTAGTTAAAGCTACGGAGTAAGCAGTGGACCATGCTACATCATTCAGTGTGCCTCTAGCAGAGTAGAGAACAAATGTCCCATGGAAGATTAAAATCCCATTGGCTCTATTATCTGTAACCAATAAAGGCAAAAGGAATGTCTATGAGGAATACAGAGTTAACACAGCACATCTAGCTTTGTACCCGTAAGTGTGCGTTTTCCATTTTGTGCATGGCATGGGAAACAAAGCAAGACAAGCTTTGGTTTGCCTCCCCTCCTCCCCTGCCAGGAAGAGTACATGGCAGGAGAGACGCTGGTGGTCCTTCTGCCTCCCTGAGGACTTGGAGGGTGGTCTGCACCAATGCTACCTCATCGTAGGGGCAGAGAGGTGTTAGACACACCAGCTGAGAAGTTCGTATCTTGTCCTGTCGTTTTAATGGTGATGAGCACAAGTTTGGCTATGTAACAGGACATGGTCCTCTTGTGTGGTGGGAGATGTATAAGAAGCCCATATTTCCTCTTTGGAAGTGGTCCTTTTATATAGTGACAGGGTATGTGGGTTTTTTGAGGGACAGATGAGGCTGAAGGTGAGTAGCCTGTGGTCTAGCTTAGTTGTTTAGCTATATCAGATCTAAACATGGTGTACACACCCCAGTGGCTGGTTCATCACGGAATGTCCTCTATTGCATAGCATATCAGAATTGATGGGTACTTGCACTGCTAGGAAGCTTTCGAGGTACGCTTGGCAGTGGCATTGCTGAGTACCTCAGGTCTCATGGAAAAGTGCGTTCTTCAGTGCAGACACCTCTCCTTTCTATTTTAGAGTCTTTGTATCACTTGCAGGAAGCAAAGGTAAAATCCTTTGTTCCCAGAGCTTCTTGTGCTACCTTTATCTCAGCTTCAGTGGTCACTGTGTTCCCTCTCACTCTGTGTGACAAAAACCATTACAAATGCTGCAGTAGGCCGTGCTGCAAACTCTTATCTTTAAAAATGACATTCATAAAGGTTAATAATTGGAATGAGCTCTGGCAGTTACTAATTAGCACCATTACACAATCAGCTCACATTCTGGCAGCATTAGGCGTACTTAACCAGTCAATTATCATTGATCTCAGAAAGTGCTGCTCTAAAGTTAGCATAAGGTGCCTTTGTGAGTGGAGGGAGGGAATCTGACAACACCACAGTGGTCAGGCTGCTGCAACGTGTGATTTGAGGGACCAGTGTTGTGTACCTGATTGTGACGGATGGATCTGAATTAGAAATCAGATAGTATGGAATCACCTTCAAACAGAGGCGTAAATAGGTCCTACCACTGTCTTTCCATGCCATTTGAAGCAGTAGGGGTGTTCAGGGAGAGAGCTGACTTTGGGGAAAAATAGGTTTAATGGTTTCAATGAATTTCAGTTAGCGTGATGTCTTACAGGCTTTCCAAAGGACAATGGGAGTATAAGGGATTTTTTTTTCCTTGTTTTTATTTTTCTTCATGCAATCAATAGTTCTTGAACTAAGGAAGTTGCAAACAAGATGGGGAGATGTGGGATTTCCCTTTAGAAGTGTTGCATGAAGTCGTCTTAATATCATTAATCTAAATGTTACAACGGCTTTGTGCTCTCTAAGAAATACAGAGGTGTGGAGCCTTCGCTGTTTGTGCTGACTTAGGGTGCAAAGGGAGCAGGCCTGCCCGCCGCATGGAGCGGCTGTGGTTTTCTAGTCAGTGTTTTGCTCTTCCCAACTTGAGTGTGGGCAGCGCATGCATGTCTTCTAAAACCATCTGTTGTTTGTGCCTGGTCAGGAAGGTGTGCAGTGATGTGTGGCCCACTCAAACAAGTATGGTGGCTACAGTCCAGTTGTGAAGGAAATTTTCCAGATCTCTGTATGAAAAATGAATGTGTGGAGCGGAGATGATCAGGGCTGATGTGTTGCTCTCTCTTCTTTGTTGCTTTATTTCTATAATTTTTCTTTTTTGTTTTTTTGACTGTTTAAGATGTGATCTGCAATACACGTAAATTCACAAGGAATTGCGTACACTTGAATAGAAGAGGAACATTGTTGGTGACATGTTGGAACGTAAGGGGAGTCCAGGATACTGTGAGAGTAAAGAAACTTGTGTAGGTTAAAGGGCCAGGAGAAACGTGAGTTACGCTTGATTCCCGTTTGGAATTTAGCCCAGGGCCTCTTGTCTATTTAGGATGAGGAAAAATGTATTCTTGTTATTATTTTGGAGTGCATTTTTAACCTTACTCTCTCTCCTGCTGCTTATTCTCTGGAACTTTTCATTGTGGGCAAATGAGCCAGAAAAAAGTCTGGTTAGAATGTTCTAAGCTGGATGCTTCCCAAAAACCTTGTTTTTTCTATGCAACAGAAATCTGAGAATATACTTCAGGGCGGGCTGAGGTCAGAGATACGTTGATTTCTTTCTGTATATCTGAACCCTCACGTTTGCTCTCGGCAAAAATCTGCAAGAGGTCTTGGGAGTAGGCACAAGAAAAAACATGTCAGGTCGTCAGCTCTGGCTTCAGCTTTTTTCAAAAAACTAGCCCAGTGCAAAGGGCTTTGTTTAGAAATTACTTTCCCATGCACGTGACTCCAAAAGTAGTAGAAAGTGAGTTCAAGCACAAGCCATCCAGACCCCTAAAATTTCCTTGCCTCCTACTAAATTTATCTGTAAAACTGTGCCCACATATCAGGAAAAGGCTCGCAGGTTATTGTAAAGTGTACATACTTTAAGCATAGTGCTCAATGATTCATTGTTGTTGATGATACAAAGTGGAGGGCTAAGGTTCACTTGAGCTGCAAATGCTTCTCAGGAGGGTAAAGGAATCTTGGTAGAAGACGTGAAGAATTTATGCATGGTTCGTGATTGTACAATTATTTATTTTTTTTAACCTGGAGACAAGAAATATATAGAGGAACCTATTTCGACATAGGCCAGTAATCTAGGATCCAAATTCTAATGAAGTCAGTGTGTTTCCAGGTACTTTTCCAGACTTTGGGTCAGGTCTTGTAAAAGTAATGAAGGGAAACGTGTCTTCATGTATCGGGTACTTACCGAGAAACCCTCCTGAGCAAACCGTGGGGCAGCCCTGTGGAAATCTGTGCTTTGGGAGAAGCTGGTAAGAAATGCTGCTTGGGCTGGGTGCCAGGGCAGAGCTGACTTCTGGGTGCAGATGCTGTGCTTCAGATCTCAGACAGAGATTTCCTCCCAAAACCTCCCATAGTGCATAACCTGTGTGGGGTCTTCTGGGGGTTAGAGATCCTCTTGAAGAAATATGCAAGACTCAGGACTCCTAGATAGCTGCTGTATGACAAATGATACCTTCTCTGGTGGTAAATGACATCGCACATGAAGTGTGCCTTGGTATGGCAATAAATCCTATGGTAACATCTGTAAATGGAGCTAATTTTAGTAGAGAGGTGCCAGGCCACAGTAGCTCAATTAAGGAAAAAACAGTTGAACACTTTGTTCTTACAACGGTCCTGTAAGTACATAAATATATACAGCACAACCCTCTCCTCCCCCAGCCCCCCAATATCTATTCTGCAGTTACCGGGTAATTTGCAGCAGTGCAGAGGCAGGTTTTAGGAAAAACCTCCTTATAGGGGAGCATAAATTGCTTGGGAAGATGGGAAGTCTCCATTTTAAAAGACTTTAGGTACATGCTCGGCAGCCTTCTGAGCCAGATGCCTCATTCTAGTTATTCTCGCCTTTGGGAGGGAGGGAGAACATTGAAGGTTTTTTCTTAACCCTATTTTTGTGGTCCAGTGATAGGAGAGCCTCCCACCCGTATCCTTGGGAAGAATAGCACAAGAGACTTTGTACTAGAAAGTGGCTATGGAAGGAGCTGAGAGATTGAATAATTTTTACTTGAGTGCATTCAGCACATTTTTGCATCTTGTGACCCATCCTACCTCGTCTTGAAATGTCCCTATTAGAGTATTATGTAAATGGGATAGTGAAGGCAGCATGGAAACTGGACAATGTGCAATAACAAAGTTAACTGGAGACTGAGGCCGCGCTCTCTGCACTGCATTAATTCCAACTTAGACCCCATCAACAAGCAAAATATTGCACTGCAGATGTGCAGTTTGGTAGGTTGCATGGGTTTGATGGCTTGAGAGCGTGAATAATTGTGATCTCATCTCTTTGACTTCCTCCCCAACTAATTACACAATGGAGACCATAGAGGGCAAAAATCAGCAAGCTGATGTTGGGGCAATGCTAGAAACATGCAGGTGCTATCGATGCAACTGTGTTCAAGCCAACAATGTGCTGGCTGAATGGCTGGTGGAAGACTAAAAAGATGTGTTTGAAATGTGAATGATCTTGAGCAGTTCTGAAAGCAGCTTTTTCTTCCTTAAAGAAGCATAAAGCTGTGGCAAAATTGGCGTTTAAACCAAAGTGCTGTTGTGTTTGTAAAGCGATGTGATGGAAGATTTTTAGACATAATACTAGGGAAAGTGGTGAATGTAAGCAAGGACATTCCAGTAGTCACCTTGCTTCATGGAGCAAAAGTATCAAGCGATTAATTACTTACATACAGAGCAGGATAAACTTCAGAGGAGGAGTCATTTGACACTAGAATCTTCCTCGGAGCAGATACTTTTTGAAAATACTGGGTTACACTCTTGGGGTAATCTTCAATAATAAAAAAAAAAAGCTTTGTCTGGAAGCAGCTATATTGATAAAGTGTGAAGCAATAGTTGTGTCGCTAGTGGATCATTGATGTGTTACCATTAAAACAATTCCTAGGTTATAAAAGCAGGAGGAACATTGGTGCTCAGACACTGCAAGATGATGGAGGAGGAGGAAACCACTTGCCAGAGATACGAAACAGAGATTAATTCCTCAGACCAATACCTGCTTGATCAAGAGCAAAACTCTTGGGAAAACATCATGTCTTGACTGAAAAATTAGTGGTGGTGAATTTACCTCAGCCATTAGTACAGTCTTGCTGGAACAATTGCCCTTCCTGTATAAAAAATCCATCACCCAAAACAGAACAAAGTACCCTCTTACCCAAACTTGTCTAACCTCAGATTATCAGGTTTTGGCTCTTCTTGTTCTCTTCTCCTTTCCTCTCTCCTCTCTCCTCTCTCCTCTCTCCCTTCTCCCCCCCCCCCCCGTCNACAATGACAAATAACAAAGTCCTCCCTCGCGTTTGGGAACGTGTACACCAACTTGGGGAAACAGAACTCAAAGCTCAGAGAGGACATCCTCATCTCGGTGCCTCTGCCAGGCACCCGGCTGAGTGTGAAGGTCGCGTACCGGCAGTACAGTCCTGCAGGTGAATTCCAGGGTAATTGTAGATGGATGTTTTACAGCGTGGATGAAGGGAGTTGTCCTGTTTGTTACAGCGGGCACGGCTTGGTGATTCATCAATCTTTGCATGGTAATACTTTTGCTCTCCTAGTCAATCCACAATTAACTTAGCTACCAGTGCTGCTGATGAGAGCTTCTCCTCTCTCCTCTCTCCTCTCTCCTCTCTCCCCTCCCCTCCCCTCTTCCCTTCGCTAGGTGGAAGGGCCCTCTACTTCCATAGGTAGGTACTCATACCCTGATTGAAAACTAGAAGTTTTTCATAAGGCAGCAGGTTTTTCCACCCTTCAAAGATTCTTGTTTGGGTGATTCTTTTCTTGTCACGTGGCATGAAATTCAATGTCCTCAAAATTCTCATGTTCCTGTTTATAATGTGTGAATGGAAGTCTCAAGAGGGCGCTCTTCATAGAAGAGCAACTCTGCATGTCCTCAGATTCATAGATTTAAAGCACAGAGAAGAAGTAATAATAATAATCTAGTCATGTACTGCAGGCCAGGGAATCTTACTCAATAATTTCCACATTGAGTCCACGGTGTAGTTTGAAGTATTGCTTGTTGGCTGGAAATGTATTCAGTCTTTACTAATACTTATAGTCTTTCAATTATGTGATCTGATTTGCATTGCTGCTAGAACTGTATTTCATTTTTGATGCTGCAGCAAATGGACTCTGGGCTGAGTTGGCCAAATTCAGTGATGCTGAAAGACAGGCTGGTTTGCTGCACGTCTGAGAGCCTCAGCACCTGTGAAATTTCAAATTACAGCCATGATTCCTTGATGATGAAAACCAAGCCTTGGAGCTCTTTTGTTCCTCACGTTGCCTTTCATGGCATTATAATTATTCACAAAAAGAGCTGAGAGCATAAAATTCAGGGGGATGAAATAAAGCACTGGCTCATTCATGTGGATGTCTTTTTTTTTTTTGTGAGCTGCGGTTTGGTTTTTTTGGGGTGGATTTTTCTTTTTTTTGGTCTTTAAAGGACCCTCAAAACCAGGAAGCTTTCCTCCTTGAGTCTGAGGATTGAGAAAGTTTTGTTTCCTTTTCAAAGGCTTCATGGCTAATGACTTGTCTCCCTGCTTGGGTCCTTATAGACTTACTATATGGGTGCATCTGCAAACTGGGTGCAGCCTTCATCAGGCTTTGCATCACCTGGGCGCTGTTCTCAAACTGCAAATAGTGCTGTGTGGTCCCAACTCCTCCTCACCAGGTAGGAATGAAGATCCTTAGTACATTGAATGGCAAGTGCTCGAGACACTGCATCAGCATTGCAGTAAGAAGCTCCCTACAAATGAAGATCCTGTCCATGCTGGCAGGGATGAGGGCAGTTGTGATGTTAAAGGCACTGTACTGCTCAGGAAAATTGGGTGAGGTGCCCAGCTCCTTCTTTGATTGCTTCTCCTGCAAAAATTCCTCTTGGCTCAGGTGGGAACAAAATAAAAATGTGCAAATGCTATGGCTTTGTTCTTCAGTTATCACAGAATCACAGAATATTAGAGGTTGGAAGGGACCTCGAAAGATTATCCAGTCCAACCCCCCTGCCAAGGCAGGGCCACCTAGAGCACATCACTCAGGAACGTGTCCAGTCGGGTTTTGAATGTCTCCAGAGAAGGAGGCTCCACAACCTCTCTGGGCAGCGTGTTCCAGTGCTCTGTCACTCTCAGGTCTTATGGACTGAAATAGAAGATGGTGAACAGTAGATTCATGTTGGAGGATTTTATTTGCTGTGGGTGTAAGATCAGGGATGTACAGATAACGTATGCAACTTCTCTACAGCAGGAACTGAAATACTGTTTTGCAAAGGCATAGTCTTGGCTGGTCTGACCATTCTGGCACAAAAAAAAAATAAAAAATGGCTCTGCATTTTTGGAACAACTGGCTTGTGTTTCTTCATGCTATTAGTTACCTGAAAATAGCTCTCTGCCCTTTGTGCAGATGTTTTAATTTCTCTTTCTGGACTAGGATATTTTATACTAGCTTTGCAACTGTATTATTTATGTCTCTAATATATTTTCAGGTGCAGTGGTAGGATGCACACTGCAAAAAAGTAAGACAGAGTTTGTATTTGATTTGGATTGCAGATCCCCATCCATTAAGGAGAAAAAGCTGTCTTTGATTCCCTGCCGTTAAATACTTGTTATGTTGTTTATAGGGTTTTAAAAATCAAAACCTCATCTAGTCGTTTCAGCACTAGTTGTCTTCTACCTTTCTGCCTCTCAGTAGAGCATTTACAAGTGTTTATATTATTTTTTTTCTGCCTAGCAACATTTGTTGCAAGTAGTTTCAGGAAAAAAATAAAAATGGTTTGCCATCATAAACCCAAAGCTGCAGCAAGCCTTAACAACCTTTAGTTATCCTTCCCCAGAGTTCCCTTTCGGAAGAAAGAGCTATCTGATGTGATAAAAATGAAGACTTGCAGCTATGAAATCTCTGTTTACATTCTGCAAACATGGCTTTATTCTATCAGTCTTTTTTTTTTTTTTTTTAATGAAGCAAATTATGAGATGTCCCTCACTTCCATTTGCTGAAATAATAGAAATGATGTTGTGGTGTCCGCAGCTGATTGCTGTGACATGCAAGTGAGCTCTGGGGCCCGTGTGTCCGATACCGTATGCGATGGGAGGGCCCAAATGAGAGGCCCGTTTGACAAATTACTCTGCGGATAATAGCGTCTTCCCTGCATGTTTGTGCTCTCCTTTTGCTGCAGGGGTCTAATGTAACGGGTTAGGGTTTGTTGCGGTTGAGAAATGAGGTTTCTGTCACTTTTTTTTGGGAGCCAGTTCCATGGTTTAAGTGCCAGAACTGGCCCAAACTTAAATTTCTTATCTGACAAGATAGTCATGGTTCAATTTATTTGTCCACCTAGAAATCTTGATGAAATATCTCCAGCCAGCACTACTGATGATTCTGAAAGTAACAGGATTTTACTTACATTTGCCTCCTAAAATTTCTTTTTTTCTAGTTCATTTTTTTGCATCTATTTTGAGAAGCCATATAGTTTTTATTTTCTTTTTATTTTTTTTTCTTCTGACTGAATCCATCAGGAATTGGATCAAACTTTTAGATCTTTCACAGTCTGATCATTATTGTATAGCCCCCTCCCCGTCCCAGTCCTTTCTTTGACAAATTGTATGCCTAATTATTTTTATCTTACCTGCAAAGAATGCATTTCGTTCTGGAATACGTAATTGTTTTTGTTCTGTGAATTTTGCCCAAATTCCTGTTCCTCAGTACACGATGTGTTTAAAATAAATAATCAGAGGGAGAATAAATTTGCTGCATTCATTGGAGGTCCCTAACACAGTGTAGCTAAGATCTAACTCTTTCACCATTTGTTTGTCTACAGTATGGTTTGCCAGTAATATATATAGATGGATTGTATGAACACAACTCCCTCTTAATATTTTCCTACTTAGAAGCCCCTGGTTATACAGCACTCAGGGTGGTGGTGGTTTTCATTAAACAGGAGCTTGCTGTCAATGTTTTTGGATTAGTTTGTGTTCAGATAGTGATAATCTAGAGAGTGATGACATATCACAGGGTGGAAATTATTTCAGATGCCTTTTTTGTAGGAAAAATGTTGACAGTGTTCTTCACATGTTGTCATTTTACCAAGATCACGTATGAAAGAAAGTGAAGGAAATGACTTATTTATTGAATTGCGCAGACATTCTGTCTGAAAACAAATATTGCAAATATGCATTTTTTTTCTTAGCACCAATCTCTTATTACAGACTTGAGCCATGTTTCAATCTTTAAGACCCTGTGAATCTTCCCCTGCCTTGCAGTTAGAGTGAGAGGTCAACTTCTGTAGGGTACAGGAGGTTTCAAAATCCTCCAGGAGGGAGATACGGATGCTTTCCAACGCTTGAAGGTCTGCCTTTAACGTGGAAAACTTTACATTTCAGTGTCCATCTACTAGCACTAGATGTTCAAGTTAGAAGCATGTTCCTTGGAAACAGGATCTAAGTGCCTCATCCTGAACTCTTGTAGTTGGTATAGACTGAGGTGACTCTTCTGGTGAGGAGCAATACTCAGGAAAAAATGTGGGGGTTCTGTGCAATACAGAGGTGGTAGTGTTCCCTCACTTGAGGAATGTCTAAGTCATGGCATTCAGACTACTGTGGAAATGAAAAGTGATGCATTATTAGTATAAGCATCATAGATATCCTAAGGACAAAGCTTACCAGTACCTGTATTTTTCTTGATACAAAGTTGGACATGGACTCATGGAAAGCATCTGTTGTCAGAAGCCCCCCAAAAGCCTCACCTATGCTACCGAACCCCAAGTTGGGTGCACAAAAGCTTTATCCTTTCAGTTAATGTCTGCAAGGATTTAATGCTGTCTTACTGACTGGCAGTTTTTGAAGGACAGCCTGTGATTCATTCACGGATTGTCAACAGTAAAAGCTTTTTGCATATTTGATGTTCAGTGTTTATTGCTCAAGTTGTGCGGTTGGTTGGGGGAGTCACATGCAATGGTTTCCGTAGTGAGATTGGATGGCTGGAGGGAAGGTGCTGCTGAGAAAATTAATCTCTCAGGGACAAGGTAAAATGGATTTGAAGAAGAAAGATGTTTCAGGAGATAGATGTAGGAAAACTTAAGACGTTTTGATTAAGATTGTCAAAGCTGCACATTTAAGCTGAAGATCAAGTCTCGTTAAATTTAATTGGACATCTGTATTAGGTAGGTGGCTTTGAAAATCTTTCCTTTACATGTATCTTTTCCTGTTTTTCTGCACAGAGTATTATCCACAAAAATACATCTGGATTTCAAATTTTAAAGCATTTTTTTTCACTAAGGGAGAAGATAGATAAATTCTGTATTTATGGGATGGAGTAGATGTTTGTCCTGTTCAGCTACTAATTCTATTTATAGAAATCTGTTAATAAAATGAATATTGCTGTTCTTATATTCTCATTGGGACTCAGTATATTTTTTCACATAAGAATGTTTGATTAATGCCAATGTCTCCCAACCAAGCATTCATCCTTGTCTTTCAAACACCTGAAAAATGGCTGCTGGAGATGGAATGCATGCTTACAAAATATCAGTAAGACTTACACAGAGCAGTTGTTTGTTCTTTGGAGAATTAACAGCTTCTCTAGAAGGAAGATCTATCATTGCCTGGAACCACAGTTAATAAGAAGATAGGTTTCTGCATCTTGTTTTGCTGCTGCTGGACATGCTTCTCTGGATTCTAGTTCACCTGTTCTGCAACATGGTAGTTATCATGAATCAGGGCAACATGCTTCTGTGAAAACCCCGTTTGGCAAAGTTTTGCAAGAGCATCCATGAAGCAGGAGAGCTGGGATATAACCAGCTTTGGGCAGCACATGGCAAGGGAAGAGCTTGGTGCAGCGCTTCAGGAATGGGGCTACCAGGACTTGTGGTACTTGGCACATGGTTGCGGGCCACCTGTCAGATCCCATGCCATAGTGGGCATTGTGTTTCCCTCCAGATTGCAGAGCAGCCAAGAAAAAAATGGCTTTTATGAAGACAGCTTCATCTTGGGAATGGAATGGTATGAGTGCAGAAAACTAAAGTTATCCTTGATTTGATCACCACTCTGGCACACCTACGCCTGATGTCAGTTGTCTCTTGGCTGAGTGAGTAAGAGAAGACTGGTGCAAAGTGAGGGAGCTGTTGAGGTGTGGTGACAGTGGTTGCCTTTGCTGTTTTCCTCTAGTCCGCAGACACTGTAGCACACATCTTGAGAAAACTGTACTGGGCACAGTGCCCCCTCTTGCTTCTGCATCAGTTCATTCCTTTCTAGAAACAATTTTTGTTTGGACCAAGTGTAAACTGACATCAAAGATGCTTCCACTTCTCTCAAAGGATATTATTTTAAAGGGCAAATAATACCCAGAGCAGAATTTTATGGTCCCTTCCTTTTTACTGGTGACAAGCTGATTATGTTTCCTGCTGTTTTTTATTTTTCTGTTTTTGCTGTTCCCAAAACTTTCAGCTACTCTGAAAACTCCCAAGTGGCTTTTGCCCAAATGCATGCAGGTGAGCTTTTAAATGTGAATTGCTTGGTAGATAAATGAGGATCGGTTGCTATATTTAATTATGCAGTCTTCTGTAATGTGTCTGCGACAAGCATTCATCTTGTGGATAGTAATTATTCTTAGCATGCCCATCTGAGCAAGATTATGCTTTGGTAATTGGTTTTGAATCCTATACCCATTTTATTTGAAGCAGCACTCTCTTTAATCCTTTCTATCAATGTTTGGGGATTGAAGGTGAGGTGAGCATGTGGCAGGAGCAAGGGAAGGATTTCTCTTTTTCTTTGTTAGGACGCTGCCGAGGCGGCGTGGTAGAAGTGGAGGGCGGTTGCTGGCTTTCACAGATGATGACAAACGAGGCAGCTGGCTCGTTTGTTCTGCACACTGATACCCTGCGCACTGAGGCAGCCCCGGCAGCACTGTCAGCAGGCAGCTCGTGCAGACCCCCATGCTATTGCTGGCCCTGGAGTTGCCGTGAAAGTGGGAGGCTCTCCCTCCAGTGATGCGGGGCCACACTGGTGATACTGCTGTTACTCATCTGCACTGGAAGTGTGATGATTTCTCATTATGGCTTGTGTACAGACCAATGGCCTGGCAGTCTTGGACAGCAGGTGGTCAAATAGCTCTTCAATGCTTCTGAAATGAAAGTTACGATTCTTCAGCTGAGCATCTGTATTGGGCAGATCTGAATGTAACCGAGGGAATTGATTGAGCTGTGGCTTTATTTTCCTTCTCTGTGCTGATTTGGTCCTGTTGGTCACACTAGCTATATTACTTATACAAATAAGCTCAGAAGATGCTTTCTGCAAAGATGAATTAAATATCTCCATGCTCATCTCCTCTTTTCTCTTCAGTGGGGAAACTGAAGCAGAGGAGGTGGCAACAAAATGTTTTAATGATCCTAGTGTGTGCTTCCAGCCAGAGGTAGTAACTTCTGGGGAGGGAGGAGAGGGGAAGGGTAGATGCTGATAGTCTGTTTTATGGCTGCTGGCAGAACCATGTGTGGAAGCTCTTCATATTGCCCTATTGTTTCAATAGATCCCCTCAAACTTGGCACAATATAGCCCTTTGCCATACATTGTCCCCAGTATGTCTGGGTACCTCCAGAGATCTCTCCTTTGAAAGCCTGTCTGGTAACCTGCTTATGCTTCCCCACTTGGCACAGTCCCTCTGCTGGGCTGTGTGGAAGGACAGAGAGCAGAGTGCCCTTCATTCTTCCTGCTTCCCTACCTTCTGACCTGTGCAGCATTTATG
The DNA here is from genome assembly GCA_013399095.1 of Psophia crepitans. Taxonomy (NCBI): domain Eukaryota; kingdom Metazoa; phylum Chordata; class Aves; order Gruiformes; family Psophiidae; genus Psophia; species Psophia crepitans. Next base: position 572,471 of record VWZZ01006565.1, on the reverse strand, counting down.
AAGGCGCTGAACTTGAAGAGTTCTTGTACTAAGGAGACATGGCATCCTCTGCTAGGTCATTACCTAGAGGAAAGAGCGTTGTGTTTACACAGCATTGGTAATAAACACAGCTCTTGGGAGCAACTGAAATCTCTATTCAAAGACTGATTGCTAAAATCCTCAACTCAGCCACAAAAAGCAATCTGGCATACTAAGACAACCCCTTAATTCTCTGGAGGCAGAAGAGCTGCTTGCAGAGTACCCACACCACTTACTGCTTCCCCATGTGTTGCGCTCATGTCTGCTACCAATAACCAGGATGTCTTTGGTCCAAGACAGGTGTACCCTGAACTAGTTTTGTCAAACCACGTGAATCCAAGTGACTAGTTTAAGATCCCTAGTTCCATTTAGAGTCTTAAAAACATGGCAGCTGTCACATGTTATTACAGATGAGTGCTAAGGTGGTTTTAATTTTGAGTGGCATGATGCATCTAGCTCCTGGCAGGATCAAAATAGCATTGTGCCAGTGAACTTTGCCATCCGTGAAAGGTTATTCCTACAAGAGTTGATATTCCGTTTGCAGAAAGGAATTTATAATTGTGCTTGCTCATACAACAGCAGCAACAACAACATTCCTATGAAAGGAGTGAAAAGGGAGATTAAGAATTCATGTTTTCTGCTCAGGAGAGGTAAGAGGGATACATATTTGAGATCATGGATTTAGCTGTCCACTGTTAGAAATAAGGTCAGGAAACCTTTTGAGTAAAGACTTGAAATAATCACCTTAACATGTAGCATTTCAAAGGCTGATATTAAGTGTGTGTGTGTTTTGTTCTGGGTTTTGGTGTTGGGGTTTTTTGTTTTGTGGTTTTTTGGGTTTGGGTTTTTTTTTGTTTGTTTGTTTGTGGTGTTTCATTGGGGTGTTGGTTTGATGGTTTGGGGTTTGGTTTTTTGTTTGTTTGTTTGTTTCCTTCTTCTGGGAAGACCACTGTGATTTTCACCATTAGCAGCAGGGATTGAAGGGAATTTTTGAGCTACTCCCAGACATGCTGTGTGTTGAGAGTCTCTGCAGAGAGAGGCCAAGGCTTGCATAGACTGAGAGAAGATGGTCCTGTTTTGAGAAGGCAAAACTGAGTTGCTAGGGTTGGTTAAGAGAGTCTAGAAAGATTAAGCAAGCTGTGGTGCTGTTTTGCCAGAACTGTTGTGCTGAGAGACATGGCTTGTCTTCCTGAGTTTGGGGGTAATTTAGCTGTGACTCTTGAGTGTAGCCTGAGTAGAAGGCTTCTCTTAGATGAACGAAGGGAGGAAGGCACCGTATTGTGACCTGGACCACTTTCCTCTTGATACCTATTTTTGTCCCACTGATAACACTTTCCTGTGCAGCACTGTGATGTGCACACACAGCTTGAGCGGGTGACTCAGGTCTGGGAGCGATGGCTGGCAAGTGATGAAAGGACATAGCTGTATAAGGAAATGCCATGGCGATCTGACTGGGCACTTGGAGCTGCTTTTGGAGAAGCCAGACATTATTTAACATTCTTGTTATGCTACAGGCTTCCTGATGATTGTAAGTTAAAAAAGTAGTCAAGGCCCCACGCCCAGAAGATGTCATAGCTATTTAATTACATAGTTGTCCCATTAGTTAGTTTGGTTGGTGGGGAAAGCTATGGTCTACAAGAGATAAAATACTGGAGTGCTCTCAGTTGTGGTACCACACTGACCATAAAGACACGGGCTCAGAGTTACAGGGTGATTCAGACCTAGCCTTTCTTCTACTTGCGGTGTAGCCAAATATCTGAAAATGAGTGATGTGAGCATGCTCCCTTGCAGATTTAATGAAAAACGTTTGTGTCAGTTCCTTGTTGATTAGGCCTAATTCTTCCCTCCCCAGGAGGAAATTTTCATCCTGAGATCCCTGCCTGTCCTATCTTTGGGACTTGGCAAAAGTTGGATGGGCTTGGGGAGTTATTTCCCACTGAGCCCCATCCTCCCTCTGCCTAACAAAACAAATAAATTATCTTTCCATCCTTCTTTTTCTTTGTTCTTTGGGGGCAAAACTAACTTTCCAAGACAGAAGATTTGAGATGCTGCTGAACAGGAGGGGATGTATCTTTCTCATGCAAGTTGTGTCTCCACCAAAGGCTGAACAAGGAGTGAACGTAGCTGCTAGCATTAGGAATAATTATTAACATCCTGGAGAGCTGTGATGGGGGGAGATATGGATGGGCAAACGAGCATGCTCTGCATGCGATAGTCACACCATCAGCCTTTAGAGCCAGACAATCTTTCATTTTTATTACAATTGTGGCATCTCTTTAATTTCCTTGGCATAATGCACTTAATCCATAATTATAAAATACGCAACTAGCCCTTGGCTTTGCTGTGCTCTCGTAATGTGAGAGTGATTCTGTGTTTTTATTAATTTAACTTTCTACAAGCTAACAGATTGCCATAAAGGAAAACAGAATTTCTCAACCAGTACAGCTAATAGCTGTATTTCAGCAAAGGCCCCATGGTACATGTTGAACAATAACTACCACTCCTGTGCCACTTGCAGTTTTTAATTGAATTTCTATCCCATGGATATCATGTCAGAGCCATTCATCTGCTCCACTAAGTCTTCTGATATTAAACAAGTCCTTCCAAGTTATTATTGTAGTAGAAATACTGCTCAACGGTTGATTTGCATTACATATGCACTGGTCTGGTGGAGGTAATACAGTGCATAAAAGCTTCGCTTGCATAGGCACGAGGAAAGAAATCATGTTACGGATAAAACTGTTGTACTGTACCTTTCCTCTTATTTTCTTGTTGGAATGATAGAATCTGCTCTGCTTCTGTGATGGTCTTGGATCCAGCAATGGAGACCTGTCTAGCTCATCAAATATTTAGAGTCTTTGTTCTCCAAGTAAGTGGCTCTTGGCAACCACCATTTGCAGCATAGCAAAAGTCTTTCTTGTTCCATGGTTCACCATGTTTATCTGGTGTTGATGAACAGAAGTCACAATGCTTGTGCAAGGAACACAGGGTAGATCGATGCTGGGATAGAGCTGGGAACGGGTATATCTCCCAGTTACGTGGATGCAGCAAATCGTTCCTTGAATCTGAGATGGTGCTCTTTCTTAGCGGCTATCAGGCTTGGAATTGACTGTCCTCTCCTGAACTTGGATGAGACTGCCATGTGGTGGGGTCTAAATAGCTTCAGAAAAACGAACTATGACACCGGTGAAACTGTGCTCTCGGATTTAGTGCGCGGAACTGAGGAGATCCGTAGTTTAGACTTTGCTGTCACCCTAATTCTGCCCTTTTTCATCTACTTAACCTTTTTAAAAGATGACTCAAAACATTATGTTATGTGGAGAGATGTGATTTCAGCCTCACTTTCCCCTTGCCAAATTCAGGGACTTCTGATGTCTGACAGTGTTTATGATACTGGAGCAGTACAGTCTGTGACTAATGCATCTTTGGGCGCTTCTTATTGAACAGTGTCTCTGGCTGGTAGGATGGAGTCGATGGAAGCAGGGTGAGGTTTCCATCCAAGGCAAGAAAAGGATCTGCATAACCAGACTGTCCAGGAGGGAAGGTCTGAACTGTGTCCACTGGCAGTCAGTAGCAGAGAGCAGAAGGAATGGCTTCATTCCTAGACTGGAAATGAAACAGTTTTGCAAAGCTCCGGATGGGAATTTTCTCAGGGATTGCAAGAAGCAGTGCAAGTGTGCCGTGCTGAATATTAATTACATGGAGATTCTAAAGTGCAAAATTAAAGGTGATTTCCCAGCTTGCTTCTCCTCTCTCCACTGTTTTCTATTGATTCATATACTAATTCTGTTGGGGAGTTAATAATTCAGCCACCTGAGAAGTCATAGTGAACCCAGACATCCGGGCTGGGGGTTGCCCCTCCCGGCTGCCGTTGGGGCTGGCTGTGTTTAAGCCTGTCTCCTCCTCTGTGCACGTCTGAAGCATATGCTTGCTTGCACTAACAGGGTGCAGAGAAGCACCCGAACAACTGGCCAGCTCTTGGTTTGATGTTGTGCAAATACACAGCGGTTGTCAGTGTCTGGCCTTCAGCATACTAGCAAGAAGTTCTCAGGAGACGGGAGCTCTGTTGCTCATTACTGGTGTGAGGGCAGGTCTGTGCGGGGTGCAGGTAGTGTCAAGGCCCCGAGCTGGTAATACTCAGAGAAGCTGATCTCAGTTCTCCAGCCGCAGGTTTCACCCAGGAGCTATGCAGTCTCTTTACAGAAGAATGTTGGAGTATAAATTCTCTTAATGGCGTCTAGATTGTGATGACAAGGTCGTAGCTGCACAGTAACTTTTCGGTGACGCAGAGGCTGAAGGACATCTGGGCGCTGCTGAGTGGGGAATTACTGGAATCTGTTTGACACGTGAAGCAGCAGCTGCCTGAGGATATCCTTGGTGCCCAAGGAACTGCCATCAAATGCATAAAGACAGCGTTTGCTGTATTCACATCCTGCTTTCTAGATCCAGCACCATTCTGGGAGGTTCACAGGACAACCCTAGGTTTAGTACTCCCTGTCTGGATTCAGCCTGCTTTTAGTTTCCACTGCCCTATGAGCTATCCAGGCAGCCTTTAAAAGCGTGTAGCAAAATCCCATTTAGAGCCTGTCTAGAAACCACAATCTGAAAAACGCCGCTCTTTATCTTTCTTGTAAGGTTGCAACTCTGATATTAGCTTGTGACAGCAATTATTGATGGTGTCATTAAGGATGAGATCCCATTCGCAGCAATGCATTTAATATTTTTCCCCTTTTTTTTTTATTTTGCTGCAGGGATGCTGATAAGTAGTGGCAGAATAAGATTTAAAAAGAGAGAGAGAGAGAGGGTGGGGGTTAAAAAAGCCCATATTTATCGTTTGCCCTCATCCGTGAGGAAGGGAGATTAATTCATGAAAATATTTTGTGTACTAGAGTTGTTAAAGTGTAATCTTTGCAAAATAATGACTTGTAGCAACAACTCATCATTATTTATTTGCTTCATTTTCAGCATTAATTATGTAGTAAAGTATGGACAAAGAAATAACCCCTTCGGATAGCACTCCCAACATGCACTTACTGTTGGCTTGAAAAGACAGCTGCTATTTCACTATGGTACTCTGATTATTACAAACACATTGTTCTAAAGCTTAGCAGCTGTGTTATAGATACATATGTACATGATGTAATATCTCTTTCTGCGTTCCCTCTTTCAATAATCACAGCACTTAAGTCTCAGTATGAACTTTATTGATCCATGGCTGTAGCTCATTAACATGGAGGCAGTCCCTTCTGTCTGAATCGAGCACAAATAAATGTGTGTCTAAAATGGAGTCTGGGGAAAGGTATTTTTGACTGCGTGGACTATGAGTAATAGAAGCGCATACCAGATGGGTTAAAGAGATATTGGGGGTGGGTGGGGAGGAATGAATTGGGGGAAGCTTGGTTAAAACTTGTCCATTTTCCTGTAGCAGGAGATTTTCCCACCTGTTTGTTTATATTTTCAACTGAATGAATGATGCAGGTCCACTGTGACACTTAGTTAAAAGTGGGTGATGGGGCTGTGTGGAGTGAATGTTCTGAGGAACATACTGTACCATATTGAGGCTTCCAGTTTAGGATGTGATAACCAGTTTCTTTTGGATATACACTAGCTGAGGGTCTAACATTAAAACAGGAGCAATCAAGCAATGTACTCAAGGCAGTGGTACAATCCAGCAGGTTTCCCACCCATACACCTTCCCTGTGCCCTTCTGAAGGGACAGAGGCAGGGGAAGAAAGTTCATCTGCTCTGAGTTGTTGGCCACTCATGACTGCCCTTATTCTTTGCAATAAGCTATGGAGATGCACCTCTTTCCCTGCATGTTCTTATGCTCAGCATATCCACGCACCACTCACTGACATCTCAGTCATGACTGAATGCTTGCGCTACAAATTGTGGCACTATGTGAGCCTTCCTCTTTTCTACCCATATTTCATTTTCTCCTCTTTCCTCAGAGTAAAACCTGTAGAGATGTGCACAGACAAGTCTGCACAACTGCCCCGGCACCGAGTGGTTGATCAGATCCTTGTTGACTGCAGGGGGCTTGCTTTCAGAGCTTACTATTCAGCCCTCAGGAAGATTCATTCCCAGAATGTTAAAGCTGATGTTAAAACAAACCACGTGCCTGCTGGTAAAGCAGCTAAAAAGAATAAGGAAATGGCCAATGATGAGCTGCCACTACTTCCTAATTAATCACAGGATATTGCAATCTACCTGCTAAAAGATGGGCAACCCTTTATGCTGACATTATCCCTGGGGTCTTAGTGGTGCCCTCCAGGAATGTAGTATCATGCTTCATTTTCTCATTGACTTTTGAAGCATCAGGTTGACTGGAGTGAAGAAAAAAAGCCATTTCTCCTGGTCTAAATAATATCACTGAAAGAACTTAAGTGCCACTACTTTAAAACTGTCCAGGGGCTGTGAGTGAACCATGCTGGATTAGAATACAATTAAAGATATACTGCACAATTTAATGAATTCTGCTCTAAATTTTTTTATTTATTTATTTTTTTTTAAAGCATGGATCCATGGAGAGCGCTGTCAGGAACATGAACAACAGTTGGTGTGTTAACAGGCCGATATCCTGAGTGGGACTGGAGCCCAAGTTCAAGTAGAAAGCATGGCCAAGGGCCCAAAACATACTGAGTCGTAGACTTGAATGCTAGGATAGACAATTAAGTTGATGTACTCTGAGCTCTGGCATAGCACAAGGCATGGGACCTCACACAGTAAGTCCAATCCATCTGTCACAGCTGAGAAAGTGTGGATCTCAGCTTACAGTTTAAAATGTCTGCATCTACGTGAACCTTTATGGGAGATACCATGCTCCAACCTGGGTGACTGGGACGACAGCAAAATATGTCACCACGTGTAACTGGCAAAAAATCAGTCACACAGAAAGTCTGGGGCAAAGTAGGAACCTTGCAGGTCTCCCAAGATACCTTCCAATGCCTTTAGTACAACAGAATTCTTTCTTCAGTGAACCTCATAGTCTGCATCTTGGGTGTTTGTGTTTGATCCTTTTCATAGGTAGTTAAATTATGATTAGCCCCAAAGACATAATGAAAATCCATGGTGTGTCTAGAAAAAGGACTTTAGCGTCTTGTATCATAGAGAACTTTCCCCTTCCATTTGCCTTGATAATATGCAGGGTGGTTAGGTCTTCATAAATTCCATTTAGGTAAAAGTCATGACTTTAGCATGAGTAAGAACCACATTTTCAGCACACTACTTAGGAGTAAAGGCATAAAGAATATTTATCCTTGCATTTCAGGGCCTAAGCAAAAATATTCCTCATCTAATACCTGGAGAAAATATCATTCTTGCAGTATTAATTCTCAGTTTGAAAAAGTTTGTTGGCTCCGACTACTTCTTGAGACAGCCTATCAAGCTAGAGAGATGGCCTCTTTAGCAACTTCCTTTAGCAAGTGCTTCCTTTTCTTTCCCTGCTTCTCAGCCTAAGATATCTTCCCTCGTGAGTTTGAAGGGGATGTGCGTTTCCTTGTGCTCTGTTTACTGTTCCTTCATTAAAATGACAGTCGCCCAGCCATCTCCTGGGGGACTTGGTGAAGCTGATTGACTTTTCAAGCTGTTCCCACTTTATTGATCTTCTGTCTGAAAAAATTCCAACAGGTTTATTCTCTCAAGACAAAGTGGTTTGTGTTAGATGAGCTTCTGAGTATGGAGTGCAAAAGATGACAGGAAAAGGAGGCGTTTCTGGGGTATAATTAAGCTTGAATCAACCATGGTTTGAAAGATATGAGGCAGTGAGGTCTTAGAGCGTGATAGTGCAGGGCTGATTGCTTGTGTGCTTTCTGAGCTGCCCACAACTCAGAAGCAGCTGGTATAGAAGAGGGGGATCCCCATGTTGAACATATGCCTTATGAATCACAATAGTTTATTAAGCTTGATAATAAACAGCAAGCTTACCTCTTTGGAAAGTCTGTATAAATAAAAGCTTAGACCTCAGTGTCTGCTTTTTGAAGACGTGCTAATTAGACTGCGCGCTGTTAATCCCTGTGCTCAGAGAATTAGTAAGACTCACACTAAACCAGTGCTAGTATGGAATATTGTCCTGGTTTTGGCCAGGATAGGGTTCATTTTCAGGAGCCGGGCCAGGTGAGCCAAGCTGGCCGGGGCTATTCCATAGCATATGCCCTCATACCCCCCATAAAAGGGGGCTGGCCGGGGAGGGACGGATGGGCACTGCTCCGGGATGGGCTGGGTGTGGGCTTGAGCCTCTTGCTCTCTTTGTTATCAGCTTCGTGTGCATCCCATTGCAAGTACTGTTGTTGTTTCCCTCTCCCTTTGCTGGCCCATTATCTCAACTCGAGGAGCCTTGTCCTTTGTTTTTCCCATTCTACTCCCCATGCCG
>VWZZ01006565.1:479797-546904 GCA_013399095.1 Psophia crepitans | reverse complement strand
AGGGTGACAGAGCACTGGAACAGGCTGCCCAGAGAGGTTGTGGAGTCTCCTTCTCTGGAGACATTCAGAACCTGACTGGACGTGTTCCTGAGTGATGTGCTCTAGGTGGCCCTGCCTTGGCAAGGGGGTTGGACTAGATGGTCTTTCGAGGTCCCTTCCAACCCTTGTGATTCTGATTCTGACACAGCAGACTGGAAGGTGCTGGAGCACCCTGGAAGCAGCTGGTGCCTTAGTCCTGCCCTTTGCTCCTCAATGAAACACATCAGTCACTAGTGTTTACCAGTGGGTGAAATCACCGTGAAGAGATCATGTCTTTGTGCCTGAAGAGGCACATTTTGCAGCTCTGTGTACAGCCTCTACTGCTGGGAGCTGAAACTGCCGGCCTTGTATCTGCTCTGTTTCTCCTTTCACTTTGCATGCTAGGGACTTGTATTTGGACCACGAAGATCTACACTGAGTTCTCATTAATACTAGGAAATTCCAGTTGATCATTAGACCCTAGTAGTCAGACAACTCTGAAGTCCTGGAGGCTATGGCTTTCTCATGAGTTACTGTTTTGAGCCCTGACGAGAAGCCAGGTGTCTGCAGTTTTGACACATCTACCACCATGAAGGTGCTCTAATAGGCAGAGTGTATTCCAGGGCACATCTTCCCCTTCCGTGCACCTGCCCACCCGGTTGTTTGTCTGAGAGACCACATGAGGAGCATCTGCTTTGCCTGCTTGACACATAGGGTGCAACAAGCCTGATCATGCTGTGGTGAACTTCAGAAAGGAGAAACTTTCGTATTTGTTTAGCAGCACCCCTTCCTTTCAGATAAATGGCATTAAAGGGCAGATGGTTGAGAGCTCTGAAAAGCTGAGACTTGCGAATGCGTAGCTTTGGCTTTTCTACCCTACAGCCTCTTGTCTGTCTTTAGGGATACAACAAAAGGCTGCTTACTCTCTGCTGGGCAGAGATCTCTGTTCTCTGCTGACCTTTAATTTAATGCTATTATTTTGGGTGTTGATTATGTTTTATTAGAGGCCACAGTTTGGGAATTAGAATTGTTTATTTCTTCCAAAGCACTAAGGGAAAAAGTGTCTTCTATTTTAACATGAACATTTCTCTTGACTTTTTAAATTCCCATTTTCTTTCTATCTTTTTTTTTAACTTTTTGGTTGTTGAAAACTTTCTGTTTAAAAATTGGATAATTTCCACAAAAATTAAGCCTACGATTCTTGATTCTTTGACTACCTGTACTGCTGAAGTGCTGTGAGTCCCTGTTTTCTAGCATGGGTTGGTCTGCTGGTTAAGGTCTGCTACCCTGAGAACACTTGCTTTCTTCTTGGTGGTCAATAACAGGATTCATTTTAGAATTGATGCCTCACAGAGGGGTGCAAAGTCTTTCCAAAGGGTGCTGAAAGAAGATGAGAACAGTAGTCCCATATATCTGAAGCACTGCTCCTTTCAGGCACTGAGATGCCATTTTGAATCACAGGGAATTGTTGTTGAACCACACATTTCATGTATTACTTCTTCAATGAAGTGTTCTGTGAAGAGTGCACATTCTTGGTGAAGGTGGTGCTTAGTTGAAAACCCAGTTTTCACTATGAAACTTTTATCGCTACCCTTGGGATGTCTGTGGAGTTTGAGAGGATGGAGTTAAAAAGCATTTTAAGGAAAGAGAAGAGAGGAAAAAGAAGAGAGTGACAGCTTTGACAAAATCAAACCAAAAAGCACTTGCCTGTATGTAGTATTGCTCAGATGAGGTGTGGATAAACGGGACATCCTGACTGCATTTAAGATCAGGGGTGAGAGTTCTGATGTCTTAGAAATACCTTTCTTCTGGATTTTCTTTGCAATTCAGTTGGATGCAGTCGTGTTTAGCTTTTTTCCTGCGCTGTTAACATCATTTTTGTAGGTGATAAGTTGAAGAATTAAAAGGTTTGTAGCCTTTTATGCTGACTCTCTGTACAGAAATACCACTGAGGTGCAGTGATTGGAATGAGGACTCCCTCTAATTTTCCCTTATACCAGAACTGAAGCATTAGAAATTTTATTTATAGATAGACCTTCTATCTAAGGGAATTGAACAGTAGTTGCAAACAGCATAAGGCAGAAATAAAGTTGCAGTGCTCAGTTAAAGAGCTTTGAGAAAATGGTTTTGCAGACTAGTTTCCTGGTTATCATAGAGTCAAAAAAGAGGGGCAGTCCAAATTACTGAAGCTATAAAAGGCAAGGGCGTGCGGCACCTCTCATACCTAGTCACGCCTCTGAACTTGGCCTATCAGAATGAAAAATTTGGAGAGTCAGAAGCTCTGAAAGCTGAATCTAATTAGATTTGTTTGTTTCTGTGAAGCTTCTTGGGGATGAAGCGTGGCAATTGTTTATGAGCTGGCAGAGAGCAATGCTGCGTTGCAGTTCAGGTTAATGAAGGAAGAAGTTAATTGTGACTGTAATATTGAAATTGCAGAGGAAGGCATCTACCCGACTGGAAACTAGCTAGCACATTGGGACTGACACTTCCTCTTACAGGAGCTGGAGATCCTAAATTAGCACAAGTTACTTTCACCTCCTCTTCATTTATTCTTGCTCACTTGGAGAGTAACTACAAACAAACCCAGTCCTGGCCTCGTGTATCTCCAAAGTGAATTCCTCAGCTGTGATTGGAACCTCAGGACCAAACTGTGGTCCAAACTGATTTTGGTTTTGCATTTATTAGTCCATTTGATCCCAAAGGGAATTCCACAGCATTTTATTTTCTACTTACTCACCAAATTTGTGATAGGCCGATGAGGCAGAGGTTCCAGCACGCACCTGATGCTTGCTAACCCACCTTAAACTGAGCTGCCATCCTTTGCCACAGCTCCCACTAGTCATCTCCTGCTTTCTCCTAAGATTGCATCCCAAGCTGTCGGTGAGGATCTGAGCTCTGGAGTATCCTAAAGCCATTTGGCAGATGGAAGGTTTCTTTGGACCCTTTTTCCTTATTATGCTGACACTGTGATAAACAGTGTGTGCTGCAAACTGGCACTTGCTGGTGTAATCTGAGAGAATGTATTTATAACACAAAGACAATGGGTCTGGCTTAGAGCCACAGGGCAGGAGTGATGGAACTAGTTGTTGCTACTGTCTTTTATCTCTAATCTTTTCCTTCAGCCCAGTGAAATTCAATTACTGAATAGCTGTTGGTTTTGCAGCTGCCATTAACAGGGCCTCAAAGTACCTGAGCTGCAAGTGCAGTTGTAACCCTCTCTTTGTGCACCTCTTCTCCGGACCTGTTGGGCTGTGTATGATGTACCTGTGCTTCTCAGCACTCCAAACCCCATGCCCTTCAGTGGGCAGAACCTGGCTACTGCTGTACAGGTAAGGCTGTAGCTCTAAAACACAGCACCTGGATTAGCTGAGCTCAGATGTGCCTGCTCAGTGGGCAGTACAAATGTGACTGCGACTGGTTAACACGGCAGTGTGTTTGGTCTTGTAAATGCACTTCAGGGACAGTCACTGTCAGTCTCCAGAACTGACAATATAAACAGGGGAATAAAGATGGGAATGGAGAAGTAATATTTTTCTTCACTTACTAATGAAGCAAAGATGATTTCCTCAAGGTCACCCGCAACTTCCATGGTAGAGTCAGAGGATATGTGACATGATGTGTTCGATCTACAAGGTGCAGTCTTACGAGATGCTGTGCATGGAATTCTCTCTACTTGTCCGATTAATTCAAGCTGAATTTGTCACCTGAGAAACGAGAGAATTTTGGTAAATATTTGCAGAACCTGGAACTGTGTGAAAGAGATCTCCTGAGTTACAGGTGTGTCATAATACTTGGAAAAGAGGACTTTAGGAATTTCTCCTTTTGAAGGGATTTTTATTGTCTCTCTTGAATTCAGAAAAGTCATATTTTCTCTGTAGATTTCTCTGACCTTTCCTATGTAGAAAATACAGTTTCCTGACACTGGATGACTTAGTTTATTAGTGTTTTAAACATGGTTCAAGATCAATGAATGAAGGATGTTCAGATGTAAAGGCAAAGTATGAACATTATTAGAATACTCTTAAAGTGTAGGCTCTTTTTCAGTATGCCTACATAGGCTTTGGTTTTGGTTCGGGTTTTTTTTTAATAATTATTACTACTATATTTGGGGATTGTGCCTCCTTGTGGATCTTTGTAATGAAGGGACTCCTGTGAGAGGGAGAGCTCTGCTCTGCTGCAGGCGGGGACTATGGGGCCTGGGATGTCAGATGCCCCACTGGGACCTGACCTGACTGCTCCTGTGCTTAAAGAACAAAATACTATCCGTTACTTTGCAGATTTCAGTTTAACTGCTTCTGACTTTACAGAAATCATACGGATAAATGGAGGTTTTATAGCAGCTGTTGTCTGGGATATGACGGTTTGTCAGCACAGACAGCAGAGAAATGGGAACCCAGCTTGTGAGGGATCGCCAACAGTTTTCCCCTTAAACAGGGACAATCTGATTGTTGTCCTCCAGGGAGGGCTGTCCTTCAGTATGCATGAACATGAAAACTGGAGATTCCTGGGGGTTTTTGGTTAATTCTCTGAAAAAGCAGATTCATTAAAAAACAAACAAAACCCCCCAAACTTCACTGAACCTCACCCATGGCTTATCAGCTGTTTCTAAGAATAAACACAAGGAAGACAAAATGCTTACATATGGCATTATTTAAAGGGGGTGAAGGGGAGAGAGTTAGAGATGGGTATCTGTGTCTACCTATCTTAAAGATACTACGTTGAAAGCCATCGTTTAATATTCATGGAGAAAAAAACCATTCATATATTATGAAACTGCAGAATTAGGGTTGCGTGTGTGTGCCTTTATGCGGTGGCATTTCATGTCTTTGTACTTATGCATTCCAAGAGCTTTTACTTGTATTTTTCATAGGTTTCTGAACTCATTTGATATACGTTTGGTTAGTGGTGAGGTAAGTATTTAAAGCGAATAGAAACCTAATTCAGGATTTAATTAATAATGACAGGGAATAAAATGAGGGCTAAGTTGGCTTTTTGAAAAATGTTTTGTTAAAGAAATGTCATTTTAGCCTTTACAGATATTGCACATCTGGTTGATAAAAATAAGTATGTAGACATGAGATGCTTAAGTAAAATAGGAAAAAAACAGTCAGACATTTACTATGTCATTTATCTACTGAGGACTGCAACTGTGATCCTGAAATCCCTGCTTAGATGCTGCCTGGGGTTTTGGGAAAAAAATGGCCACTTGAATGAAAGCAGGCAGAGATTTTTAGGAAAAGGCAAACCAGAATTCAAACCCTTTGGACCTGGCTTATTTGCCAGGCACACTTCCTGAGGTTGCTCTGGAAGCAACCAAGTGGGTGAGCAGCGTTTGGCATTGTTTGTGTAGGGTAAATGTAGATATTTACCACTATAAACATACAATTCCCAGCACATCATCCTAAAAAACCCTAAAACTGGTTGAAGAGGGTATCACTGCACTTCATTGTCTACTGGAATTGCTGGAAATTCAAATTGAACGGTGGAAAGATGGGAGAAACCCAAACCAATATGTCAGCTTTGTTTTTATATGACTTGCAAATAATGTTTGAGTAAAAATGGCCAGTTATCAGATAAGAGTTGGCTTGGTATACTGGTGCACATCTATGACAGGACTGCCTTGTCTGACTTCCTAAAAGTCAGCCCATCTCTCCTGTCTGTTGGTCTCTCTGTCTGCTTCACCTTGTATTTGCTAGAGTCAGGGCCCTACAGGGCCTTAGGGATGGTATGTGGTCGTAAAAAGGAGAGATGGGGTAAAACTGGAAAGGTCATATCCACATTTAGATGTAGGCTTCCCTCAGTTGGCTGTCAGTATTTAATAAAGAGGTAGTTTGCTCTAATTTAGCCAGCAAGTGTTAAAGGACAGATCAGAAGTTATAATATCCACTAAAATAAAGCTGCAATTTTGTCACTTAGCATGGCCATTGCTTTTATGAAAAGGACCTGTGTGAGCTTTCAGAGTGCCCTTCCTTGATTACAGGGACAAAGCGGGGGCTGTCAGGATGCATCACCCTGGAAGGGGCTGCCTGTCCTCAACACGCAGCCTGTCAGCAGGGCGGACACAGCTTCAAATTCTGATGTAGGGCAGGTTTATGAGATCTGCTTTCTTTCTCCACCCTCCCTACCTCCCCATGAAACATGGCCATCTCCTTTGCTGCTGCAGCTCCAATAATATATTAATTTATGAAGTATGAAAAATGAGGTAGTTTTGAATTAACGAGGAGGGGAATGGTGCTTCACAGACAGCAGGATAATCAATCAATAATAACGAGTCAGGGTATTCTGTTATTAAAAAGGAGGGAAAATAATAGAATGGGTGGAGAGCAGCTATTGGAAAAGGGGCAGGTGGGTCCTTTTGAAGACTGCATAATGCTCTGACCTTGATCTTTAGTGACAAGAGCTGGTTCACCAGGACAGTTATTTTTCTTTGAGGAAAATACTTCCCCCAACCTCAAACCCACTAATCTGTGGCAAAATGTCTTTGTATTTCATTCTTTTCCAAAGTGAATAATAGAGAAATTCAGCATTACTCACTGAGTGAATTCTCATTTTCAATCGAATAGATTAGCAGAGTTTGCAGGGTACATGCTGGCCACTGTCTCAGTTTTGGCCATATATATATGCACATCTGTCTCTTATAGTATAAATGCGTCTAATGCTCTAATTTCATCTCTTATGTGATCAATTCTGTGTAAAATGCTTTATCCCAAGCAGTACTGTGAATCCTGGAAGCCCTTGCATGGCTGTATTAGGAGCAGTTTTTCTTCGGCATGGGCTTCGGTTGCGCTAGGTTTTAGAAAAACATTTCAGCACATCTCAGAGTGCTTGAGGCTTCTTTTCGCATTATCCAGAGTTCATTGCCCATGACCCCATCCATCCTAAAATGCCTTTTTTTCATCGTATACAGGCAGACATTACTGGACTCTGAAAGTAATGATAGGGATTTTCTACGTGGTGCAGAGATGCAGTTAGAGAAAACTCAGGCTGTAGTTTTCTTATAAATGTGGGGAATCAGCACTTAGCCCAGTCCTTATGTCTGTCTGAGGAGAGATTCATGCTGCCTGTTGCAACCGGTACCACAATGTTTTAACTCTCTGTTGCAACAGATTAGGTTGTCCTTTTCCTGACAAAAATGCTTTTGCCTCCCTTGGATCCATTCCATGGCAAGCCAATGTGATCCGTAAAAGTGACTGCAAGAAAGCAACGGAGATGTGAGTGGCAATGGAGTGGAGGCAATGAACGTACTGCTCAGGACTTGGAAATAGGTGGAAAGATGGAGTCAGCTTGGAAATTTTCTGACTTTTGCCAGCTGATTCCTAAACCAAAGTGTCAGGGTTGTGCTGCAACTAAAACTTTTGTCCCCTCTTCCAGTTCTCTTCCCTCTCACACTAGTTCCTCAGGACACTGCAGTGACCAGGCCTCATGTATAAGGATTATATAGTCAGGAAGGGAAGTATGTGATTTTCCCATGGCTGCAAGGTATCAGTGGCCCTGTTGGGATAGGACACAGCAGCTGTGGTTCACTGTCACTGGGGCAGTCACTCACCTTCTTCGTGTGTAATTGCAGACAAAACTTCTACCATAAACCTGAAAGGACTATCATTGGGAGCTAATTTTGAAAATGAACTGGAAAATGTCAAAGCACGTGAGCTGGCAGTTGTGAATCCTGTTCCTGTGTCCTGAACCTTCTTATATATTAGGATCTCTGGCATCTGAGGTAGCATGTGTTGCTTGGGGCTACAGTGGATAGCTTAGAGCTGAGAGCTACTGTGCGGAGGACTGCAGTGCCGTCATGCTTTGTAACTTTAACCTTTAATTTTTGGGACCTTTCAGCCTTCTGCCCAGAAGGTGGATAGACCTTCTCCTACCTCCTCAGCTTCCACTAGTAGGGAGATGTTAGGAAGAGAAGTGCATTAGGGACAGTGAGGGACATGAATAATAGACACCAGGTAAGTAAATTGAGATAGATCGTTAGCATCTGGATGTGAACATTGATAAAGCTGACTGTTGTCCATGTTCTCTCTGCAATCTGACTAAAAAGCAGAAAAATAAAGTGTGTAAGCAGTGGAGAAGCAATGATGCATTTAAAATTGTATTCAGCTTTAATGGCCTCAAGGGAGATACATAATACAATTTTTATTTTTCTAAAGAGTCATGAAACACTCTACTGTCCTCAAGTGAAACAGACTGCTGTATATGGGCTGCAAAAGTTTACCCCTATGAGTAACTATCCATGCACATCTCTGTTTTCTGTAATGGGGCAACTACTGTGAGTAAACTTATTCCCACATGTAAAGTGTTCTCCCAAGTGAGACCTATAATCAGAGGAGTGTTTTTATATAAATGGTGTTCTCAGTTCCAGCAGCTGTGGTGCACACAGCCTCTCCTTACTGATAACATTATTTTCTGTAACTATTTCTGCTTACATGGTAAGTTACCGTAATGGTGAAAATTACTTTGTCGTTCTGTGGAGAATAGAACAACCATGCATTTACTCAAATAACATATAATTATAACAGTGAATGTTGTTTTTCTCTTTCTGTGCACACAGTTTGGGATCAGAGCTGTGCTGCGCAGCTAGAAAAGGCTGGTGACCACAAAACAGTGTGTCAGATACTGGCAACAACCAAGGATTTCCTATGTAGAATGGAGAAGGGTGAAAAGGCACCATGCAGAACTATGCTGCGCAGAAATACCGGACTCTGGAGCAAAGCAGGATATAGATCAGAAGCTTTACATTTCTCTTCTGCAAATTTGCTGTCTTTTTACTGTGGAAGCACTGGTTTTTGCCCGAGGTCACCAGCCAGGGTTCCTTCTACTTCTGGTCCAGGCCCAGTCCTAGCAGTGGGGGTCAAGCTGGGTATCTACAAAACAGCCTGAAGTGGCGATGCTTGTAACCCATTTGGCAGTTTATAGAGGGGAACTTTGCGTGAACATGCTGTGATATGGAAAAGCCTTTGGCAAAGTAGCTGAACAGCACACAGCACTGAAGTGGCCTCGGGAAGGTGAGATTACTGTGGCAAAGGACTTTGCTCTGATGATCTGTGGGTAGCTGGAGAACGTGCAGCTCTAACAAGAGTGTAATGGGATGGAGTAACCTTGGGTAAACTCTGCCTTGCTGTGACAATGAAAAGGTTTTACAACCAAGCATGTGGCTGTTGCCAATCAGTCACTCTTTGCCAGGTCAAACACGTGCTTTTTGGATGGCTTCCATCCCCACTGGCACCTGAAATTTAACAAGCAAATGCTTGCTGTGCCTTGTAATTAAAAGTGAAAAGTACATGTGTCCAGTGCCAAAAAGACAAGAGAAAGCAGGGAGACATGTTGTTCTAGCCTGCTTAGCAGTAAAACAAAGATGAGACGTTCTGCTTTGTTGGGTCTAGTGCGATGGCTTATTCCACTCCTGTGCATGCAAATTGGATCCAGCCTGGGATTTGGCATTGTGGCCAGGTTAGGACGGCAGCCTTATTGCATATTAGTTCTTTTCCCAGCTCTGATTTTGCCTAAGCCTTACAGCTATGATGTATTTTCATTTCCAACCTGCCAGGGAAGATGGCAGAGTGGATTTCCTTGAGGGGCTCTTGCTCTGTATCCAATTTAGCCTTGATTTGCTCCTGATCCTGAGGGCCTCCTGCAAGGTGCATCTGTGCTCTTACACAGCTGCTGGAGATGGTAATGATGGAGCTGCTGTGGTAATTAAATGAACCACCCTGTCCATAGGGGGTGGGATGTGTGAGCTTGGAATTCTGCAAAATGTTTTGTTTTGACATGGCAATTTATGGCAGGTATGGCTGCAATGGCAAGAGCCTGTTTTAATTTTATGCAAATCTGAAAAATTAATTGTAATTGTAATCTGGATGTAATTGGATATGAGGAACAATAGAGGTCAGAAAGAATAACCAGAGTTATTCACTGTAAACAGACATGGTGGGCTGATATGCATCTCCTCAGAGGAGGCAAGGTGGTGCTGGTCCTTGTTTGACATGCTTTTGTTAGTCTCTTTTCTCAGAGTTAATCATGTAAGATATCTCTCCTATGGATTTTCAGACAAGAGGACAATACTTTTACCACCAAACTGCTCTGTCTCAAAGTCTCCCTAAAGTATTTCTGGCATCTCCATCCTTTTTAATCTTTGCAGGAAACAAATGAAAGAATTGCTGAGGCGCTATAAATGTGTTCTCTTCCCTGCCTGAGCCAACTGCATGTGGCACATGCTGGGACTAAATAACAATTGCATGTTTAGTGTCTGAGTGCAGTGCTTCTATCTCATGTGTGTAGATTATTCATCCTCAAAGGCCAAACATGCACTCCCTTGAACTACTGGTTCCAAGTTCTGTTGAGACAAGACAGATATTAGGGTGGTTGTAGCTAAAACTCCTAGTTTTATTTCTGACAGTACCAGGATTCTCCTGAGGGGCTTTTAAAGGTAACAGCAAACCCAGGGTGCTTGATCCTGGTGAGGAGGGTGTGCTGTTTGGACAGCAGGTTTATGCTTGCATAATTGGTCTTGATATCTACACAGAATATTGTGGTGTAACTTACAAAAGTTATGGTGAAACTTACTCTCAATTTTGAAGATGGGCTCTCTAAATATATATAATGAGGGGACAGCAGAATAATTACATATTGCATTTCAGAAGAGGATTTGATATTCATAAAAATGAACAAGCACCACAGTGATGTCCTCTTGTGTTGCAGTATCACCAGCAGACCCTGCTGGTTTAGGTTAAAAAAAGTAAAAAAAAAAATAATTTTGTAGCTTATTAGTTTCTACCTTGTAATGGTCCTCTTCTTTTATTTATCCTCTACAAAAGACAAAATGTTCTACAAAGACATAGGACCTGTATGTACCCTGGACAGCGTGATGTGCTCTGATCACTCTCTATTAATGCTGGAGAGATGAGGAACCCATAGATGGGGTCCGTCAATGCTAGTGTCAGAGATAAGCGCTGTCTTCTGAAACCAACTTACTGGAGTACAGAGGTGCAGTCTCCAGCACAGCTGGAGGAGTCTGTGGAGAAGGTCCTTCACAGGAGTCGGATGTTTACAGAAACAGCTGTTGACATCTGGAAAGTTTAGTGTCAAGCAACGGGATTCTGCAGAATTACAAGAGATTGGCTTGTAATTACAGAGAAGTCCTGATGGGAAGGAAGTTCTGGAGAGAGGTTAGCATGAAGTGCCTGAAAGGTCTTGAGAGAGCTATTTGGTTCTTTGGTCACAGTACGTATAATGCAGACCCAGTGCAAAAGTCTCAGGAAACTCTATTTCATTGCTCGGTTTCTATGGGTGTCTGACTCATTTTTCATTATCCAATAATAAATACAGTAGTGAAAGTCACCTTTAACACTTAAAGATTGCTTGGATTTTATGGGATTGTATTGAAGTGAGTGCCAAGGTATAAAAGCCTTATGGTTGAGGTACTTTTATAACACATGCTTCATAAACCCTTATAAAGTGAGTGCAGTGCACTTCATCCTTTAAGATTACAGCGTTATGGTTCTGGGAGATGGTGATCTGGTGCTATATTCATTAATTAAATCTGTTATTAATGTTAAATTTCAGGCAATAAGAAGTGAAGTTACAAGAAGTTGAAGCGGAGTAGGTCTAGACAATTTATCTCTCGTGAAAGCTCAGTGCACGTTTACTGCTTGACTGAAGCCCACAGCTTATTCTTAACTTTAAGGAAGTTTTTGAGCCATGTGAAGCAAGAAGGAGCCCCAAATCTGGGCTATACTGTAACGCAAGGGATTGCAATGATTGTTTTCCTTTTGGGATGCAAAGTTAGTAATTATGTGGAAGCTGTTGCCCTCTTCATGGCTGTCTTGTTTGGCTTCCCAGAGAGCAGATGTCCCTCTCGTCACAGCTGCTGATCACTAAGTGGATTGCTTTACTTGCATGTAAATAAATTTCTTTCTAGAGCAGATTTTTATCACTACCATCTCCCATTTTTTCCTGGCTGACTGTTATGCTGCTCTTGGTGACTGGGAAGTAGAGGTTGGCTTCCTTTTTCCCTCATAATTGCCGGCGTCAGTATATCTGCAGGGCAGTGAACAGAAATCTAGCCATTTCTGACCATCTTCTGTAAAAGTTTGTGGAAAGTTAAGTTGTGCTTTCCGAACTAGCACAAATCACGCAAAAATATTTCTGGCTTAATGCTGATTTGTACAGGTGTTACTTTTGCTCGAAAGTAGACTGTTACTTGTGACACCAGTACATTTTTGTCTCACAGGAGTTTGGGCTGATTTAATTAAATTGAGTTTTTTAATGGAACTGACACGTGGTGAGGAAAGAAGGAAAAAGGTTGAGATTTTCTTTGCAATGAGTCACATCTGTACTTGATGGGATTGGCATAGAAGGGCTTCAGATGTACTGTGCAGCTGTGTTCGAAGAGGTTAAGGTTGTGTACATACCTCTGAGGGCATCCTTTAGCCTACAGGGCAAGTAAATTGCAGTAATGATGTAGGAGAGGAAGAGTGGGAGGGAAATGAATAACCAAGTATTTGTCAGTGAGAAATTTCAGGTGGTCAAACATTTAATCTAAAATGCTTCAGCAGTAAAAAACTACTTTTCCCATAAGACATTTCCAAACTAGTCCTATTGAACATGTGGTGAACTGATGTCTTGAAGGGAGAAAATGATTTTTGTATCTTTAAGCCTTTAAATGTCATTCGATTTTGGTTTTTCAGATTCAAAAGGAGGAAAGGACGTCATAGATCCACATAGAGCAAAAATCCTCTGTTTGCATTGACATTTCAGCATAAATTGTTGAAATGTTTTGGCTTTTTAAAAATCAAAGCTAATATGGAACTTTGTTGAGAAGTAAGTAGGCTTCGTTGCAGACTGAGGACCATACAATCCTTTAGATGTTTTAAAGCAGAATGGGAAAGCAAAAAAAAAAAAAGTGGCTGTTTTTGTGGGGTGTTTTGGTTTGGTTTTTTGTTTTTTGTTTTTTTTTAAAATTAGATTTATGTTTTCCTGTTGTCAATGTAACCTGGTTTTAGGAAGGACCTAAAGTTTTTTTGTTTTTTTTTAGGAAGCACCTAAAGTGGTTATGAGTTGAACGTCTAGTGGGAGGAGGTAAAAAAAAAAAAAGCAGCTTTTTCATGTGTAAGTTGAGCACATTTGATATGGAAATCACTATGGAGCTGTAAACATGAACCTTAAGTTTCTGGTTTTGATGCAGTGTTTGTGGCAGAACTACCTTTTCAACTGCAGAAGAAGACAATGCAGTGCTACAGAGCAAATTTCTAATGCTTTGCTAAGGAGCTGGATTTCTTTTGTAGCTATGGAGGCTTGGGTGGTTAGTAGGTGGATTTTTTTTAAAACTGTTTTGTTTATTTCTTTTTAGAATAGCACTTTATATAGGCGAATGAGAATGTAACTGGGCCCTCTGAAAAGGACCACTTACGAAAAGCGCATTAAAATGAAGAGGAAAATCAGAAGGCAGTACACAATGGTTTTATGCTATCTACTTATTTCTGGGAACAAAAGACATTTATTTTGAACCTGTCTTCTTTATTCATTTACTGAGATGTTTCCTGCTAATGTAG
The DNA here is from genome assembly GCA_013399095.1 of Psophia crepitans. NCBI lineage: Eukaryota > Metazoa > Chordata > Aves > Gruiformes > Psophiidae > Psophia > Psophia crepitans. The sequence continues at coordinate 533,336 of VWZZ01006565.1, read as the reverse complement.
CTCAGTGGCACTACTGCCACAGATATTGTACCTATAAAACTTCTCCGTACTGATTTAGAGAGATGCGCTTTGGTAATTTGCAAGGAAATGCTGGTTGAGAAAAATAAAAGGATTCAATGAAAACTAATATTAATAAAAAAGCTTTTTTTGTGGCACATTGTTTCATTTTTTTGTTCAGAGGTAGTTTATTAAAAGATTCAGCTGTGTACAAAACAGATCTCTGTGGTGTTGGGTTAACACAGAACCAGGGAGCAAGAGCGGTGATACAGCTTTTGAATCTGATGCTATGGATGGAGGTGATGCGTTAGCAGGCCTGCTAATGTGGGGCAGAGCCGTGAAGGGTGCTGAGAGAAGAACTGAGTGCCAAGCTATAGGGGAGTCTTTGCCATGAATGCAGTAGGCGCATTCAGGCAGGTATGAGTTTAGGCTACCTGTAGGTCCAAGCCACCAGAGTCTGGGCACGTGGCAGTGTTGCACCTGTGAGAAATGAGCTCGCTCGTTGCTGGTGTGGTTCAGTATTCCCGATGCATGTTGTCTTTGTGCCTGGCTACCTTGGAGCAGAGGAAGAGGAGTGTGTCACCATCTTGACTCATCCACCTGCACGTAGCCTGTGAGAAACCAGCACTGAGGAAGGTGGTTGCATTAATTCAGTGACACACCTGGAATTTTTATTGGGGTAGCAGGAACTCGGATTCTTATTTACAAATGCTGCCTTAGATTTTATTAGCCCCAACAGAGGGCAAGCGGTTTTAGTAGATTTGTGCTGTGATACGCTGCCACTTTCCTTCCTCCCCACCTCCACATTTGTTCAGAGTTTCTTTAAGGGTCCAATAAATATGAGTGACTCTTAGCCGCTTCTGTGGTTTGTGTACCAAATACATCGTGGCAGGTATAGGTATGATGCCTCTCCTTCTTGTTCTTCCTGCCTGCACCCTGTCCTATTTCTTGGAATAAATCCCCTTGAAGTATTCAGAGCTGGGTGTGTTTCCTTGTCGTGTGCTGAAGATCTCGGTCCATTCTTGCAACTTGGCCTCTCTGAATCATCTCCCTCCTATGTGTTTCCTTCGCTGTTGTCTGGTGTTCTGCTGAACTGGAGTTCATTCAGAACAGCTCTGTATGTATCATTGTTGCCGTCAAAGCTCCTGCTTTAAAGGAGATATACCACGTACCAGTCAGCGCTCTCCCTCTGCATTCATCTCCTAGGAACCTACCTGAAGTTCCATCTGATTTTCAGTCTAGTTTTGTCTGGTGCTTGCCATTCATTGTCCACAGAATTTTGGAGGTCAGACTGTAGTCTCTAGAGGAAAAGCTATGGAGTATAAACCACCTTGGGTCAAGGGTTTACCCTTAGCAGTAATCAATCCTGCCTCCCCTTCCCATCTCCACTTAAACTAGAGAAGTCAACAACTGAAAATATTAATTTATGTATATATGTGTGTGTGTGTATTCTAGAATATAGCAAGGTGAAATGTAATTTCTTTTTTAATAAAGGCTGCCATTTCATTTAATATTATAGAAAATGATTAGATCTTAAAAACCTATAAATTACATTTGACACCTCTTCGGTGCTCCTTTGCTATTTCTTATGGCAATTATAAATGGCAACACGGGGTGCTGGCAGAAATGCTCATTCTGACTGGAGTTTGTTTATTGGCTCCTAATGAAAAGAGATTAATCTAAATCACTACCGGGGTGGATCCTTCTCCCTGGCCCCACAATAAGAAGTGGCGGTTTCAGGCCTTTGACAAATGTCCTGCTATTTCTCCTGCAAAAATATGTCCCCTCCCCTTGTAGCTTCCAGCAGAAAAAAGACAAACAATGGAAAAAATAAGGCAAACAATAAAAAAATAAATCTCCCACTCTTCTTTTCCTGCTTTCCACATAACAAAACTGTGGACCAGTCCTCGCTGCATGACTGGTGGTGCCCTTTTGTTTTTCACTCTGAGCCTCCCGTTCCTTCCATCCTGCATTGTGCATGATCAGCCTTGCCTGGGCGGAGACGTTGGGTGCGTTCTTTTCTCCATTTGAAGAAGGAGCGGGGGGGTGATATCAGACCTGGGTGAAGAGGGGTGGGCAACTAATGTGGTGGCACTTACAACAAGATGTGATTCTTAGGCTCTTCCGGCTTTCTCTCTAGCTGTTAATTTTCCTAGCTTGATGGTTTTATTATTTGATCTTGAAACCACTGTTATGTTTCCAGAGGAACAAATTACCTGGCTTTGTGAACCAGCAGGTAGAAACATCACCTTCTCCATCTCATCTGACCTATTTCTTGCACTATCCACCAAAGGGCAGAGCGGATGTTCTGTGTCTGTACCATGTCAGGTCAGTGCAGCTGTTAGCTGTCTTGTGCTCCTTATCTCAGGGCAGAACTCTAACAGCGACCTTTTAATATACGGCATTATTAACTTTGTAACCTTCTGCGACATCGGGTGGAAAATCTTTCTGTTCCTAAAGTATCCTTACTTTTAAGTGTAAGATCTCTCTGGAATATCTTGTTGTATTGACAATCTTACCTCCTTCTTCCATTCTGCAAATGCAGGTGATTTTTACTGAAGTATGTTATAGTTCTCTGTCCGGCACAGGCAATACGCTTTAGATGAACAGGGATATGCTTGGGGGACAAAATGTCTTTGAAGTCTAAGTCATCACTGACAGAAAAAATATCTTGAAATAGTGGGGAAACTTTTCGTGTTTGGAGCAAAACAAAATACTTATTTTGATCTGCTGGAGAGCAGCGTAGGGGAAAGGGACCTGGGGGTCCTGGTGGACGGAGGGATGACCATGAGCCAGCAATGTGCCCTGGTGGCCAGGAAGGCCAATGGCATCCTGGGGTGCATTAGAAGGGCTGTGGTCAGTAGGGCGAGGGAGGTCCTCCTCCCCCTCTATTCTGCCTTGGTGAGGCCGCATCTGGAGTATTGTGTCCAGTTCTGGGCCCCTCAGCTCAAGAAGGACAGGGAGCTGCTAGAGAGAGTCCAGCACAGAGCCACAAAGATGATCAAGGGAGTGGAACATCTCCCTTATGAGGAAAGGCTGAGGGAGCTGGGTCTCTTTAGCTTGGAGAAGAGGAGTCTGAGGGGTGACCTCATCAATGTTTATAAATATGTTAAGGGTGAGTGTCGGGAAGATGGAGCCAGGCTCTTCTCGATATCATTAACTGATAGGACAAGGGGCAACGGGTGCAAGCTGGAGCATAGGAGGTTCCGGGTTAATATAAGGAAAAACTTTTTCACTGTGAGGGTGACAGAGCACTGGAACAGGCTGCCCAGAGAGGTTGTGGAGTCTCCTTCTCTGGAGACATTCAAAACCCGACTGGGCATGTTCCTGAATGATGTGCTCTAGGTGGCCCTGCCTTGGCAGGGTGGGTTGGACTAGATGATTTTTTGAGGTCCCTTCCAACCTCTAATATTCTGTGATTCTGTAATCTGATTAAAAAGAAGAAATGTACCAAAGCTTCCTTCTAGGTGGAGGCCATTGGGACCTATTCTCAAGACTGATTCCTCGTGAGTCAGTTGCTGGTGGGGACGTTTCCCATTTCCCATGCTGTGCACCAGAGCACAATGCAAGTGCACTTTCTCAGGACTTGTGGTGTGGCTTTCTGTGAGAACAGGTAGAAATTGCTGTATGAGGCTGGTCAGTGGTATGCGTGAGGGATGTTGAAGAAGCTCTGAGCTCAAGCTGGATTCATATAGGTGTCTTTACCCTGGGACAACATTCAGTTCTAGTTTTAAAAGCCCTTTTAATTTCTTAATGGGAAGGATCAGAAACCATTTGCATTATATTCACTTTTCCTTGGTGACTTCATGGAGTTAATGAGGTGCTTAAGATTAAACAAGCGCTGAAATTTTTTGCTTGAGCAGGGCCTAACATAACAAGGGTCTTACCATTCCTTGTAACCGACTTTTGCTGTCAAAATTAATATGTTTCTCTACCATATTCTTTAAGTTGGAGGTCTGTGAAGGTGGATAAGAAAAGTTAATGTGGACATGCTAGTGCAACAAAACTACAGTGGATTTCAGCTAGCTAAAAAAGGCAGTTCCTGGATCTGTTTTCCTGCTGAAAGGCAGTTTCTATATTTGTTTCAGCTATGGTATCAATAACCTGCTGCTTTTAGCACAGCTCTAATTTATTTCCCACTGTTTGCCTTTATTTTATGGTACTGGCATTTGCTTTAATGTGATGCCGTTTTCTCCAGATGTTAATAAGATGGTGTTAATGTTTCCACAACATTTTTCTTGATAACATTTATGTAGAGCATGCCATCTGATAATGTGGAATCAACCCATTTTAAAATATTGGTAATAATTTTCTAATTAAAATTAGAGGCTGAGAAGTGTTTTTTTTCCCTATACAAATTGAGGTCATACACTTTCCCATGCTTGGGGAAAATTATGTGCTCACTGAGTAAAGGAACATCTCCTGCTGTATAAATTGGAAGTGTGATATATGAGGTCGTGTATCAATGTTGGTGAACGTGCACATGGACTATTTTCAGATTCCAGCAGCTGATCCAGGTAGGCATTCTGTGTTTCCAGTGAGGCGATGCTCTCATTCATAGCTCTGTAAACTGCCAAATAACGAGTCTTAAATCTTAGGAGTGCCCTGTTGTGTACTTTTGGAGAGAGTATTCCACATTTGAGAAGAGAGGTGGTAGTCTGGAAAGGGACCAGGACAGCCTGGTATGGCTGTCTGAAGTTGCTATACCCAACCACAATCAGCTTTGGCATCAACATAGCATTTTTTCATTCTTGCTAAGCTTACTTTTTTGTATCTGGATAAAAATAAAATTAAAAAAAGGTATCACAGAATGAATCTATGAATGACTCACCAAATAAAACGGAAATGAAACAGTACACCCCCTACATTTGGGAAATCCTATGGGCTGATTACACTGTTGAGCAATATTCTGTATAAATCTAACAGGAATCAATGCTGTATTGACCTCACTTTTAAATCGTATTCAGTTTCATTTTCCCGTTAACACTCTTTTTCTTCCATTCTTCTGTTTAGATTATGCTGCTTAGTGATCCAGAGATTGAAAGCAGCATCCTCATCAGCTCTGATGAAGGGGCTACTTACCAGAAGTACCGTCTGAACTTCTATATCCAGAGCTTGCTCTTTCACCCCAAGCAGGAGGAGTGGATCTTGGCCTACAGTCTGGATCAAAAGGTGAGCAACTGATTTCATATTTCAACGATTGTTGAGCCAGGTGTTGAAAGGAATAGTGTCTAGAACTGCACTCTTCTAGAGATAGTGAAGAAATTATGGTGTACTTTGCTGCTCTCACCTTGCACAAAACACACCCGCTAACTCCAAAGAAAACTTGCTAAAGGGAGTGGAGTTATAAAGTGATCATGATGAGTATGGAAACTTTAGTAGTGGTGATGGTACGAAAGATTAAGAGAATCTGAGACTTGACATGACATATGGAGCTGTTCTAAAAAACCTATTGATTTGTAGGCCTTGGTGATTGCTGGAGGTCTTTGAGGATCAAACACTCAGGCTGAGTTGGTCTGTAACAACTGGCTGTTGCACGTGATGGGATGCTTTTTCTGCTTGCAAACTGAACTCGGTTATATGACAAACTCATCTGTAACACTTTATAAGTGACTTTGCAGTGTCTTCTGTTAGTGAGACAACTCTTAACTCTGTTACTTTGGCCTTAGGAAGTCTGCTCTTACATAGCGCTCATCTGTCTTGAAAGATGCTGAGCACTGCAGGTGCAACGTGACTTGTGAAGTATTGTGGCTATGGAGTGTACGCTTCAGTTCTGGAACAGCAGCCCCCACTGCAGCCCAAAGCTGAGACACAGACCGAATAATCAAGTTACAAATTCTAGAAAGCCTAAGGCTTGCCTAGGTTTTATCTTTCTTGTCTTCCGTTTCTGTTATCTCTAGACTCTGGAAAGTAAAAACAGGCTGACTGGCCACTTTAAGTTTTTTCACATTAATCTGTCAAGTGTGTGTGTTCTGGACGGGATTTTCAATTCCTACAATTATTTTTTGAAGTTTTCCAAACTAGTCAGTCTCACACCCCAGCTGTAAAGACAATACACCCAAAATATTGTGTCTCTTGTATTTGACACAATTTCCTTTGAAAGACTATTGCAAGTCTTTACCGAAGAAGTTACTGAGAGTGTAATCAAATAATCTACTATTGCTGTACTTCCCTGTGTAACCTTTCCATGCGCTTGCTAACAGAGTGCTATGGCAGGCGCCAGGTGGTTTGCTGCTATGCTACTGATGACGCCTGAGTGACATTTGCAAGCACAAAGCTATTGTCAACACACTCCTTTCATAGTATCAAGTCCTTACTGTATGAAGGAGTTAGCCAAATGTCAAATAGTTTTGTGCACTCAGATGTTCAGTGTAACGGGGATTTTGAAGTAAGCTAGAAAGACCAATCTATTTATTTGATGTCATGGAATGGTTTGATGCCACTTTTAAACTGGAGGTAAAGATTTTAAATGGTACTGGTGTTTGTACAAAGGCAGCCCTGAAAGAAACAGATACTTGATGAGCTGCTCCTGAATGTGAGAAGCCAGATATAAGATGCTGAGTGTGTGTTCACAAAGAGATCCTGCTGTGGTGAGTGCGGAGCATCTGCTCTTGGGTTGAAACACTGTAGTTCTATTTCCAGTGCTTTGTAGTCTTTTTATGACATGTTAGCCACTGGAAGGAGAAGTCAAAATACAACGGATGCGCATGCACTTGACTGTGAGGTTGTAATTGTGCTCCCACGGTCCAATACAGCAATAATGGCTCAGGAGCATTTTTGCTTCTGCTCCTTCAAACTAATGCATCTGCCCACCTCAGCTGTTGTCTTCTGCTCAGAAAATGAACTGTAAGTTAGAAATACCTTGAAGCTAACTTGCATTTAGCCCAGGAACTGAACAAACCTGGCCACACTGTAAGAGAAAAGATGAGGTGCTCTGCAGCTTGTTGGTCAAATGGAAATGGAGCAACATGAAGTTAAGGCTTTGCCTTTATGTCTGCCTTTGCATTCAAGGCCACTCGTGATGCTTTTCTTTCGTGTTCAGAAATGTGCCCTGAAGTGCTGTTTGAAAGATGATCCTTGAGCGGAACCATGGAGGCTGTGCTTTTCCCAGTTGAAGCATTTACTTAATGTAACCCAGGTATAGATTGTTCCCAGCCACATCTTGGCTTAGCAAGAGCTGTAAAAGAATTGTCACTCTGGCTCACGGTCACGCAGATGTTTTAGATCTTCCTGTTAGAAAGTTTTCCTCTGAGGTCCTCTGACCTACAGTTTCATGGCTGGGATTCAAACCTCTTTTTTAATCATTCTTTTATCCTAAGCATCCCTCCTTCTTTTTAGCTAACTTCTACATGTTTGACAACAATATTAGACTATTTATCCAGTTGATTAAAACAAAAACCAACTAAAAAAACCCAAGACATTTTGAGTTCTGTCCTCTAACAGAATTATTGTCTCTTCCAAGTTGCTGCATTAGAGGGTGTATTCACTATTCTAAGACAGTAGCGAATAAATGGAATAATGTAGAACTCTGTGGCACCCTTGTGGAGCCACAGCCTTTACATGTCCCCTGCAGTCTGACAGTGGCCAAGTGATAACTGTTTTCAGAACATGATATCCCAGTTAGTGTTTTTACCCAGGTAATGGTAACTTCCAACAGTCCTTCAGCTTGCTTAGGAGAATGCTGTGAGACCTCAGGCTGAGCGTATGTATCCATGATATGTATGGGTTGTCCTGTCTTTACTGAGCAAGTGATGCCTTCCTGTGGTAATATTCCAGTTGTGAATTTTCTCAGCCAGTCACTGTTACGTCACTATTATGTGTAATTTTGATCATAAGTTTATGCTTCCAATTTTTCCTGCTGGTGCTTTTTTACTCTCAGCCTTGCTGTTCAGGCATTGCAGGATGCTCTGCTGATAGACTTTACTGTTCTTCTCACTGCTCCTCCTATAGCTTTGCTGTTAAATAACCCAACTCCCCTAGTTTATCCTTTGAATAGATCTGTTTTTATACCTATCTGTGGACTTTTGCTGCCAGTCGCACATGATTCTAATTTAAAGACCAAGCCTCACAGCAATCTTATGTCCAAAAATGACCTTCCCCTCCTTTAAGAGAAGGAGCCTGTCTCTTCTCAGCAGAACTTTCCTTGAAATATGACTTCATAGCTGAGAAAACCAAAGGCTTTCTGACAATGTTATCTCTTCTGTCAACTAAAATAATTGAATGCAGCATCAGTTCAGTCCCTAAATCTTATATTACCACTCCCATATGGGTATTGTGCCTCTTTTTCCTTCCTGGATCTATTCCCAGGAGCAAGGGAGAAGATGCAGAGAGAGAGGTGGAACTCAGCAGGCTTTCTGAAGGATGTTTTGCTGCGTGGTTCCTGGTTGCTTCATTCTTTTAAGGACATATCACCGCCACCACCGTTTGATTTCTCTTTTGACTATCCGAAGTGTTGTTTAGGATACTTCCTCAGTATGAGTCAACACAGCATATCGTTCCCGTTCTTAATTTCTGTAGCCAATTATGACCCTCCTCTGCCTTGCTAATTCTCTTGTATTATCAAATAAATGCAGTATAGCTGAGCCAAGAAATCTGTTTGTGTGGGCATGAACGTGTAGCAAGTTCATAGACCCTAATGTCTTCTCGCAGCATATAAAGCTTAGACAGGAGGAATTTTTGCAGTGCTTTAAGCAAGTATGGGTGGGTGTACTCCCCCCTGAGCAGCCATGTGGCATTGTGCAATTATCAGGCCCTGGGAGATTAATTGCATCTTGTGAGTTGAAAATCTTGGATCTCTTCCCAGCAGCTTTGTGTGTGTCTACTTTATTGATAAAATAGTGCAATCTGATATGTGCACGTGTTGGTTCTGCTAATGGCCCCCTGTGGCCTTTGACAGAAGGTGGACACCATGTAAATGTTATAGCCAATTTTGCTGCGAGTCAGGCTGGGTCTCACTAGTAGTGTCTGTGTTGGGACTTAGATATATGAACCAATGCTAAGGGAAAATGGAGCTTCATCCTCCACTTTTCACAGGTTTTTGCGGAAAATATATAGGAAGGCATTTTAAATGACCCTTGTATCAAAGTGTGACAGGAAGGGGAATGTATGTAAAAGGTGTGATATTCTCTGTTGGAAACTATTGGAAACTGGTTCATGGAGTGCTGTGAAAGCTGAGTCTACCAGCATATATATGAGGTAAAGTTTTTGTTGCTGCCATTCATAGTGGCTGGAAATGAAGATCTCGAATTGGTCTTTCTGGTACTACTATGTCAAGTGCCTCATCATTTGCCTCATTTATCCAAGGAACCAACTAATTCTCAATAAGCTCAACTTTCCACACCCCAGAACCCCCTCTGGGGAATGGATTATTCTGGAGGTGGAAACAGAGGAGAGTTCCCAGTTCCATGGAATTTCTCTCAGAATGACACTGAAACTTATTTCAGAGCAAAGTGCACAGCACTCTTGCATAAATATTTGTTTAAAATATTTTTTTTTTTAAAAAGAGAAAAGGTATTAGGGAAATATATGTATTTAAAGTATTTCAAATCATCATTGCTAAGAGAAAAAAGTATATGCAGAGAGATACAGTTCCACCTGTTTCTTACAGGCCGAACTGTAACTGGGAACCTGCTGGGAATAGGTGAGAGACTGAATAATTCAGTAACAGACCAGTTTAAATTCCCCAGCTACACCATTATGAATTTGAGAACATTGGATAAATAAGTAGTTTGGCAATGAGTGGCTTCTCCCTCCATAGGCCTTAATCTTCAGCAGGAAGTGAACAAAAGAAAGTGGGTATCTTAATATCTCTTTGAATGAGGTGATAAATAAAATGTGCAAGATAATATTCTGCTGTATCACCAGGTTGCACCTGGCAGACAGTATCGGGTCTGACTGGGGAGATTCCTTCAGTGTTGGAGATGTGGCAAGTTATGATCTGAAAATGAATGCAGCGCATGTCAGAGCCCTGACTATCTTGACTAGACCCTGCTGAATTTATCAGAAAGAATCACAGATAACACTGGGACAACATGGGAAGGGTTTTTTTTTAATAATCTAGATACGGAGAGCCAGAGCCACGAAGGCAGTGCCTCGCTGCTGCCATGCAAAATTCTCCCCTGGAGTTTGGGCCCAGGCTCCCAATGTGATACAGGGCAGTTAGGCAGCTAAGGATGGGGTATTTTTTTTTTTTTTGTTTTGCCAGTGTCCAGTTGGGTATGGGGGCTGCCAAAGAAATCCAGTGGGACTTGCGGAGAGGAGGGTTCATGTTCTCAAAATGTAGGCACCTTATTCCAAGCAGTCATCCATCTTTGTCTGAGCCATCCATCCATCTCTGATGAGCTGTTGTTATAGACTTACAGAACAGCCCAGATTGGAGGGGATCTCAAAAGATGATCTGGTCCAACCTTTTGTGGGAAAGGGAGCCTTGATGTGACTGTCTAGCACCCTGCCAGTCATGTCTTGAAAGCCTCCAGTGATGGGGACTCCACCATGTTCCTGGGGGGTGGTTCCAGCCATTGGTTGCTCTTACTGTAAAAGTCAGAAATCTGGATTATATCAAGATGAAACCTCTCCTGGTGCAACTTACACCCCTTGCCTCTTGTCCTCTCCATGTGGCTCCTTGTGAAGAGGAGTCAGATAAAGAAATTACGTCAGACCTTTGTATGTATGCGCACACACACACGGAAAGAGAAGGACAACTCCTCATCTCCTCTTTTCCTGTCATAGTAGGTCTGTCCCATAGCTGGGACACTGAGAGTGCCCTCAGTGCCCTGAAGGACCCTTGGTCCCTGTGTCTCAGAGGGTGCCAGTACTGCGGGGTTTCAGCCTTAACTCCCCTCTATCTGCTCTGCTCTGTTTCACCAGCACAGCCTGGGGAGTTCTATTCTCCTTCATTCCCAGCAAACGCCCCAGCCCCCAGTCTCAGATTTTTCCATGGTTCTCATGGGAACTTTGGCACATGGGGACTTCAGGGTTGTGTTCAGCTGAGGGTATTGCACTTTGAGTTGGGACTCCTAATGTTGGACAGCGTGATTCTGAGATAGCAGCTGCACACTGCAGACCACCTGAAATTAAGCAGTGTGTACTGCTGCATGTCCAAAGTGGAACGTGACTCCAGCCCAGGCCTCTAGGTTTGCTTTTCTTAGGAACTGAGGTGTGGGGCTGATGAGGAGAGGTAGGTTGGTGTCTGCCTCACATCTCATTTTGATATAAATCAGCAGGCACCCCGAGCTGTCACCTAGTCCTCAGCAGCACTCCTGGTCCTGAAATTTAGATGTAACTGCAGTTGTCAGAAGTGTGAGCAACCTCTCCTTTTATCAGCAACAGCTCGAGACTGCACCTCTTGGGTAAAACTTGGCTTTTCTTAGCAAGATGTGAACATTGTATTTAACAAGGAAAATAACCTCTTTCTGCTCCCACATGGATCCTCATGGTAGAATCACCATTCCATTGCATGATGTGAGAGAACACACTGGGGGTAATTTCTCATCATGGCTCATTGATATCTGAAGAGCATGATGACTGTGGTTCCAGTCTTATGGATATAATACTCAGCTTTCAAATTTATCTTGCACCAGCCACTTGGCATTTGAGCACCCTGCAGAGTGACGCTAGAGGCACACCTACTGCATTCTTTTCTTAACCCAAAGGGGAAAGAAATCAAGGAAGCTGCCATAATAACAATTACTCCTACAGGCCTATCATACTGAGGAATGAAATAAAGTGAGTGTGTGGCCCAGCTATAAAGGAAAACTTAGTGTTTCGTGCTTAATGCAAGCCATGTTACAGTAACTGCTCTTAGAAATCCCTACTGTACTGACTGGTCCATTGTAGTACACATTCATATTAAGAAGCAATCCCTGCCCCAGAGAGCCTGCGATTAAACGTGAAGCTGACAGACAAAGCATTGTCCCTGGAGTAGCCATAGTGTATTCAGGCACAGGTCATTAAAGTGTTTCATTGCCTAACTACCGCTGAGGACTATAACAAACTCAGAAACTGAACCCAGATAGAGTCCTGTTCCCATGACTTAACCACAAATAAGCCTTTCATCTCTTTGCCTTTTGAATGCTCTTCTGAGAACATCAGGTTCTACAAACGTATCATGTGTCCTTCGCTGGACAAGCCACCTGCCAGCCGCTCTCCCAGGCAGGCAGGGCTCCATCAAACAGATAAAACAAAATGTTAAAGTTTAAAAAAACCCAAACCAAACAAAAAAAACACAACCTCACCAAACCCTTGAGATTGGGAATATTTAAACGCAATTTACAGAAGTCTCTTCTTCAATATGGTAATGAAGAATTGAAATCACTTAACTGCATTTACAAATCATGAATATGTATCAGTGCCTTTAAATGAAAGGACGACTAAAACAGATATAGTGTTTGTTCAATTCATTAAAAGGAAGACAATTTATCAGGAGGTTTTTTTCCACTCTTAAACTAAAGCTATATGCAAATGCAAGGAAATCAAGACTTTGCGCTAATTCTGCTGCATGATGAATATTTTTGTAATCCTAATTAGAACCAGTCATTTAGTTCAGCAATTTCCCCCAATCTAGCCAATTTGAAATTAAAATAGATGCCTTGATTACAAAACTCATTAGCAAAGAAGCACCCTTTTCGCTAACCAGTTCATTTGGAATGCACAAACTGAATGAAGTGAGGAGCACTTGTGTTGTCAATTGCCATAAGTGAAGTGAGCTTAATTGTGAGCATTGTGGAGTATTTGTATTGCTGCATGTTTCATTGCAGTATAATATATCACTCATTAAATGTAACAAAAGCAGTTTTTAAATGATTTAATTAAGTGTTGTTGGTGCACCAGGTAATTTTTATAAAGTCAAACATCACAGTTGTTTGCATTTGAAGCGTTGATGGGCATTACTGTCGTAAAGAAGACGTATGACTCTGCATTTATCATTTTGATTATGGTAAGTCTGGCAGTTTTAATAGGAGATGAGAAATTAAATTATGCAACCCTGGCTCTACTTCAGAAATGCCCAATGAATTTTGTCCTGGCAAAACAGTGAACTTTGGGCTTGTGATGATTTGTGGTGGCAAAAAGAAAGTAACTGCTTGGGAAACTTGATTTAGCTAGAACAGACTTTCCTGTTGCTTTTTATTTATGTTATAGATACTTCATGAACAGGTTTCAGTTTGAAAAGGAAATATAGAGATAAATGGAGCGAGACACATTCGATACTTAAATGTGCTCTTCTGCTGAAGGAACCTAGTTTATTGTGTAGCAGAGCAAGAATCCTATGGTTTATTCCTGGGCCATGCTAAATCATGGCTGTATATTGATTTTATGTGGAGCCTAAGTGGGGCGAGGGGTGGTTATAAATATAGGAGATGGGCATAAACATGAAGGAATGAAGAAGGCTGAAGAATAAGAACTCCAGGGGCATGATTTGTTTTGCCTGACTGTAGAGGTCTAATATGTAGCCATGTATACCTATATTAGGTGCCGAGGCTGCACGTAGTTGGTGGTGATCTACTGAATGGTGTTGATTGATTTCTGGAAGCAAATGTAGGTGACTATTTTAGGATGAGGTAAATTGTACCTTAGACTTGTTTGTATTGACCTGGCCTCCACTGACTGTCAAGGAAGTAATTTCCTTTGCTGAGATGTAACTATTTGCTATATTACCTGCGATTAGGGGACTTGAAACCAGCCCTGTGTCTGGATGCATGCAAAATGGATTATATGGGATAAAATTCCAATACGATCAAAGCAACAAAATTCATTAAGTTTCCTAGTTCCTGCTATCGTGCCTACAGGTTATAATGACCGCCAGCCTGGAGGAGAGAGCAAACATGTTGTGTAAGCAAAGATGGAATTCCCGATCTTTTGTTTTTCTTTATCAGGATTCATTTGTGTAGATGTGAGATACCTATTAGGCTGCTTTTGTGAAATTAACTGAATTCAGAAGAGTTTTCTTGGCCTTTTCTTCCTTTTCCTTTTCTTTCTCTCTTTTTTTTTCTTTCTTCTTTTTTCCCTTTTCTCTTACTCTTTCCCTCCCATATTGCTTTTCAAAGCTCTGTCTCAGTATTTGCCTGGTCTGATGGCAACATTATCTCCTCTAAAATCTATTGAGAAAAATTATAGGTGATACTGTTTTCAGTTGAAGAAAGAGCACGATTCAACTGATGACTCTATGCAGATGTCCCCTGATGCTGACCATGGAAAGCTTCAGCCTGGTGTCCTTTCCACTCTCATTGAATTGACTCGGGGTGGTGCTTGAGTTTAGTCACATTTCTAAGCTCTGTATCACAGCTGAAGTAAAGAGAGGAGCCTGTGACAATGAACAGAAACGTCAAAATTTTCATTTTGAATACAACTATGTATAAAATGTAGAACTTAATAGAAAAAAAAAAAAGGCAATCCTGACCTCAGAGCAGCCAAATGGTTTAGTCTGGGCCTAATTTTAAGGTTATGCATAAATGCTTTTGTGGATTAAGGCCTATAAGTATGTAAGCCTTTACACATTAGAGCGTGAAGTATTTATACAGACAGGCTTTCACTGTTGCAAAGTGCCTGCAAAGACATACGAGCCGCGTGTGGGCTTTTAGTGTTGGGATTTTAGGTAGTTTCACTCTCTTGGGTTTTGCTGTTCGCTCGTCTTTCTGTAATGCTTCAGGACGTTACAGCAATAGCTCGGGGAAGATGGGTCTGCCAGCACCTGAAATTATGACTGTGGGCATGTAGAATTCAATACAGAAGGACACTATTTAATTCCCCTGGACCAAGAGTGCTTACTGGAATGTGGCGATTAAGAAGCTGTTATGTTTTGTTAACCAAGAAGGGTCATGCTTTATCCAGAAGGATTCAGGACCCAGCAGCTCCCATTACTGTCAGTGACTCAGGCAGCTGAGAACTGTTGGAAGTCTGCCCGACAGGGACTATTCTTTCTGTCTGGGTAATGGTGGCATTAATGAGTATTTGCACATTGCCTTGACAATAGAAGACCTCACTGTTTGGAAGTATTGCACATTAGGATGGCAGTGGGCTACTTAATACTTTCATCTTTAATGTCTTTGAAGATGGGTGACTGGGATGGGATAGACAGGTGTCCTTGAGGCAGCCGGCTGCACTGATGATGCTGAGGAGTGAAGGTACCGTCCTTCCCTTCCCATGCATGCACATGCCTGCTTGTTACATCAGCAGGAACCAAGCACTGGGACAGTCTGTGAGGGTGCTGCCCGAGGCGTGCATTTCTGTGTGCCCCACCGGGAGCTCGCAGTCAGGAGTGGGAATGGCAGGCGGGGAGTAGCAGGCTGTCCCTTGCTCTCAGCGCTGCCCCTAAGGCCGGAGGTGTTTCAGCTTCCTGTTAGCCACTGCTGAATCTCTGCCATATTTGCATCACCTGCAAAAAAAAACCTAGTACTTGGGAAGAGGACTGTGTAAACCATCCAGGGAGGGGAACCTTTAGGAAGTGTGTGGTCCTGATCTTGATGCAGAGCCTTGGCTGTAGTTGGCAGTGCCAAGAACCAGAGTCTTTGCCGCTGTTTTACTGCTCTCGTAGCTGTGCTTTCTGTTGCAACTGAGGCTGTGCAAGGCCCAGCCAGGTCGTCAGATGCTACAGGCTGGCTCTGGCCCACACAGAGCATCTGTGACTTGATTTCGGTGGGAGTCTATTCCTATGATGGCAACATCGGCATAGTGCTTTCCTGCTGCGCATGTCACATCCATTTAACAGGACACTGTTGTTATACTTTATCGCTACCAGTGTATTATCAAAATTTTTATACAGCTGAGAGGTGTGTCTCTGATGGCCAAAGACAGAGAAACTCCAGAAGAGGAGCAGGCAGGAGCTGAGATTTCCTCTCCGCCACTCTTCTGTGAAGCATGACTAGATTTAGTAAATCCCAGGATGCCCTGGTGATTTTTGCACCATGAAGGTCTTAGTAGGTCCCTTTGTGCCATGACCAGGAGGAATCATCTGGTTTACCCAGCTGTGCCAGTGTTACTACAGTCTTGTCCCGGTCATGTTACCTACTGCTGTCATACAAAGGGTATTTAAATGGCATTTAATCACAGCCTGATGGCTGCCAGTACAGAGGCAGAGTCAGTGAGGCAGTGAGAGAGGCTGAAGGGAAATTGAAGCGCAGGAAGGCAAGGTGAGCTACGCAAGGTTAGCCAGCTAACCGGTGACAGAGATGCAATGTTACCCAGACTTCCTAAATCACGTTCTGTTTTCCTTTGCACTGGCCCAGGCGGCCCTACAGAAATGTTACGGGGGTTCCTCTTGTTGCAACCTCTTCTCTCCCCAGGCTTCAGGCTGTGGCAGAACTTCCAGCGTGTTGGGGTGGGAACGTCTCATCAGCAGGTGCTGCAGTTGCAGAGGTGCCACAGGGCAGAGAGGGCCCTTCTTTTACATTGTAGCACGGACCTATGCTAAAAAGCTCATACATTTAGCTTCAAATAATTTAGTGGCTATTGTGTGAAACAGGTTTCGGTAATACTGGAAGCCTGATGTGTGGCCCTCGTTCTGTCTCAGATCGTCCTTGGCAAATAGATTTCTCTCTGTCTCTCTCTCCCCTCCCCTTTTTGAGTTGCTACAAACCATCCCTGCCTGCAGTGCTTGGTTTCAGCGGGGAAATGGACCGTGTTCTGATCTAATAGCACACCTCAGCTGGTTTACAAAAGATGTGTGCAGTCACCTAGGTAGCAGCTGAAAATTCAGTGTGAGTCCATTCATTTTAGCAGGGAAATGCTAATTTACATCACTGGGGGATCTGGCCTGAAAACATGTATGGTATTCTGTTTTCACAGGAAACAAGATAGATCTAGTTTACTCCTTCCATTGTACAGGGTTTTTTCCCCCTAAAATCTGCCTGTTGAGAGATGCAGATTCCCTGGGCTCATCTGCCTGTGTGCAGGCTATCGCTTATGTTAAGGCAACTATTTGTTCCCATTGTTCACACTGACATATGAAAGTTCACCTTTTTTTTTTTTAAAAAATATTTTTTCTTTTTTCTCTTTTTTTCTCTCTCTTTTTTTTTCTAATAGTTTTTTCCTACTGAAAGTAACTCTATGTAATCCATATTATTCTGGGAAATAGAGGTACCAGAGGAACAGCTGTCAGTGCTTTGTCCCCACAGTAGGCACTGATAATTCCAATTTCCCATACGCTTATTGTTAACTCAGTCTGTGGTTCAGCTTTTCATGCTTATTGCTTCAGTGGTGGAAAAGGAGGCCAGTGCTTGGATTTTCTGGTCTAGCACCTCAGAACTAGCAATGCCAAGCTTTTAGGAGTCATGAATCGGTCCTTTGAAAGTGATGAGTTTGGCAGAGGAAAAAATCAGAAAGCTGTTTGAATAATTTCAGTTGTCCTGTGTCCACTGTTCTCTTGATGCTTTTGTGACTGAGGAAAGGTTGGGAGTCATGTTTTTCAAATGTTTCCTCACAGTTAAGAAAACTAGAAGCTTTATCTCTAAAGGAAAAACAGAAAAGGCAAGCCAAGATTTTCATAATCTCCTGACTCTGGCACTGTTCTGCTGGGGGCCACTTATGCTTCTAAGAGACCTTTAATCATCATGCTGCATGCCTGCATGCATGGTTGTATTTTGGTGCTTATTTCAAACTGGTCTGGGAGAAAGGCGGTGGCCGGT
This sequence comes from Psophia crepitans, assembly GCA_013399095.1. Lineage (NCBI taxonomy): Eukaryota > Metazoa > Chordata > Aves > Gruiformes > Psophiidae > Psophia > Psophia crepitans. Next base: position 515,721 of record VWZZ01006565.1, on the reverse strand, counting down.
TCGTATGGGGTGTGCACACACTTGTTCGCATGTTTGAATATTTGCCGTAGAAACCCCACAACAGTTTTGTGGCAGTTACAGGAAGTTCTTCCAGTGTAATAAAATTCTTTAGGTTTGTGTTCAGTTGATTTTTATAGGACTGTGGGTGGCTATAAAATGAAGGTTAGGGCATGATATAGTAAAATTTTGGCACATCTGAAATATTGTGAGTATGATAGAAGAAGGAGCTGAGGCACTGAAATGAAGGGTGATATTTTTGAGAGAAGGACAATTGATAAAACAAACAAACCCCAAAACTTAAAGTTTTATAGAAAATTCTTGGGATTCTGTGGTGCAAAAGGAGGAAAACTTGTTCCTTCCCACAGCCTCCTACTTAGGGGGTCTCATTTCTGCCAGAGGGTCAGTGATCATAAACCATCTGAATTTGGTAGCATTTTATACTTGCAGCGTTCAAGAGATAACAGCACGTACAAATAACATTTAGCAGAATATACTGTACCCAAGGGGACTTTCCTGCCATATAGTAAGAGATGTAATGTCATCAAAAGTTTTTCTGCCAAAACAGGATTCTGGTTTTGCCCTCTGACTGACACAGTAGCTGCTGCAGGCCAGCTGATTTCCTCATATGTCGGTGCAAGTCCACAAGAGTTATGCGTGCGTACCCAACGGCACAAATGTGACAAACCTGGAAGTTCTGCTGTAAAATCGAGTCCGATGTTCCCTAGCCAGATGACTTGTGTTTTTTCTCTAGTGACAGCATGGAGAAAGCTGCTGTATTTTTCCTCTGCAGCCTTCCCTTATCTTATGAATTACGCTGTACCATCACTGTGAACACTGGTTAACTTCAGTAATTAAAATCACATTATACCAAATTTGGTGACTTGTTGACGAGAGTTTTTGCCTTGGATTGGATTTGCTTACTGTTGAGGTTTTTGTGTGGGTTTTTTTTTCCTTCACCCTGCTCTATACAGTAGATTGAAGGTACCTAGAGTTTCGAATTAAACAGGATAAATACCTCAAATATAGACACCACAGAATATATGGAAACCTTGAGAGCTGCTGAAAGAGGTTAGATAAGAGCTTCCTTTGTCTTGTATGATCTGCAGTTGCAGATTCATTTATTCCAAAGGTACAATTTTCCACTGTTTGATTGCGGGAACCGGGTGATGGATGAATCAGAGATGACAGTGTAAATGGTGTATGCCCGGCAGCCCTAGGGGATCCCTGAAACATGCGAGTTTCTCATTTGGTGATTTTTCTGGCAGTGATGCCTTAGTGCAGTGACAGTTTCTGCTACAACTGTCAAGCTAAATTGTTCCTGATGGTGGCTGGCATTTACAATGATGCTGTTCATTTGGGTTCCTCCTGTAAACATCCGTATGCTGCCCTTCATGCTGGTGCATGGGTGGTATTGTCAGTCTCCCCTACACCTTTGGATCAGGATGACCTGAAACCCTGTGAAGTGTAGGGAGGATTTGGCCTTCCATGAGACCACTTGCTGTTCAGGATGAGGGAAAGGATATTGCCCTGGAGCTTCCTAGATTTGAAACCCCTTCCTACATGTGCTCTGTGGCTTGGCTGTGTGTGTGTGCCGAGACAGGTGCCTGAGCAAGCACGCTCTGCTTTTCCCATCAATAGTTGCCTGTTGTCAATGCGTGAATTGCCAGGGAATCTGGCCAGTGAGAAATTTGGCTAGCTAGAGCTGAACTGAATTACCCCACACAATTTTAAGAGTGTTATAGTAAGAACAGTACAGGAGAGCATCTTCAAGCTAGCAGAGCCACTGGTGGAGGCCAGAGCTGACTGAGGAGTAGGAGAGTAAGGCTGAAAAGAACCATGAGTTTCTTTATTATATAATATATTCAGGCTCACAGCAGCAAGTTTGCTTTAGCACTTGAGGCATCCAATGAATCAAGATGTACGGGCCATTTAATCTTAAATTTTATTTCTCTTCATTTATTATAGAACAGGATATGCCAAGGGTGTGGTAATGAAGATGTCCTAAAAGAGTGAATTGTAGAAGATGGTACAACAGCTAGGGTGTTTGAGTAGGACATAAGATTTCCTAAAGTTGCATCTTCAAAACTATTAGAAGCTGAAGTTTTCTACCTTATTTTTACAATCTTTTTACTCATACAAGTAATTTTACAGTCATGGTTGTGCCATGGACAGCATCTGTGTTCTCTTTTGAGGGACAGAAGACTCCCATTAACTATGGTGGGCCTTTTTTGTGCTAGTTTGGTCCAGTATCAGGCAGTATAGAACATAGGCTGTGTGTGGACCAGAGTTGTCCAGAGGGGGATTCCTCCCAGTGCAGGACATGTGAACTTGCTAAGCAGTGCCCATTCATCCGCTGCAGCTTCCTAGAAGCCTTTCAGCATCAGGGGCATATCCATGACCAAAAGAGTTGGAGCTGGCATAGTGCATTGTGGCAACCTGTAAATGCCTGCTGTAAGGCCCAAGAAGTAGAATTGAGCTAGAGTAAATCCAGTGAAATGTGAGTTGTGCCATTCTTCCTTGACTTACAGATCTCCTAACAGTCAGAGCTGAGAATGTGGCCCCTTTGCAGACTACATTACTCTGAGAAGTAATAGACACCAGCAATAAAATGGAAAGGAAATTAAAAATTAGTATTTGCAGTGCTTGTATTGAACTATCTTAGGAAGTGTATTTAGGAAGGGTCTCTAAGGATTAGGAACGTCTCTGCCTTTTCATCCATGCCAGCCTTCAAAGCTCTCCATTTCCTTGGTCTTATGCCATTTACATACAGGTAGACAGTTTGGTACTTCCTTTTTATAATCCTGGGAGAAATTCTACACATTCACTCTTGGAATCTCTCTCCTCATGTCACTTTTGTTACTACCCTTTCCCAGCTTCCCTCCCAGTTATCTGGCACCTGCGCCTGTGATGCATTTCTTGGTGTATGCATCTTTGCCTCAGACTCAGTGAAACCTCTGCCATGGAGAGCAAAGAGTTTAGCTGCTCAGAATGCACAGCACTGGCTTGTGAACCTGCTGGGCTGATGTGCTAATGCTGCTGAGCAGAACAAACCCCTCCGGCTTCACAGCCTAGTTATCGTGTGTGCATGCAGAGAGACTGCAATGGTCTCTGGCAGCAGAGAAGGGCGGGATCAGAGCGGGATTAATTGGAGCAGCCTGTATTTATTCAGTGCCCAGCCACAAGCTTCCTCAGTCAGAAAGCATAGCTTTTGTATAGCTCAACCTTTGCACGCCATGAGTTTGGGTGCTTCTAGGAAATTTGCTTGGCACAATGGGCCAGTACAATGCTGCTGTTTTCTCACCTTTCCTCAGGATGACAAGAGCTACTTGTCAGCTTTCGAAATCTGGTAAGATCCAAGCTGAGTTCCTGTCTTGAGAAAGGTGTGATTTAGAGGTCATTAAACATTTTGTAGTCATCTCTTCTTTGCTTCATAGATCCCTGACAGAACCCATGGCCTCAGGCTGAGGGGGCACAGTGTCCTTGTAGGGTGAGCAGGGTAGAAGAACGCTGACAGTTTGTGAGATTGCCCTGACTTTGAGAAGAAATAGAGTTGCGCAACGCCACTGTGAAGTGGGGTGCAGGTCTTAAGCACCAGTAAAGTTTGCTGCTCCTTTGCTGCTGAGATGAGAACTGTATGAGGAGGATGGATGCCTACCTTCTGCCGGACTGGCCCCAAGTGGGAGCAGCTTTGCTTTACACCATTTTCACCTGTGTGAGCTAGGTTAGTTTCAGGTGAGTGTCTGCTCAGTGTCTGCAGGGTGATGGACCACATAACTTGGGAACTGTCTTGAGTAACCTCCCTTGCCTGTGAAAATGCTGATGAATGGAAAACTGAAGCTGAATTAGGTGGCAGGTGTGTGTGTGTGTTAGATAACATAGGATTTAATCTGGAGCAAAGCACGTTGCTTTCATTTTGCCAAAATGACATGTCCTGCTTGAGCTCAAATTAATATTAATTTCTTTTTTTTACATGAGCAACAATTACATCTCAGAATAAAAGGCTGTTCTGAATGCAGTTTCAAACCATTTTCGTTAATGCCCATGCGTACACTTTGAGAAATGTTGGGTTTTCCACATAAAGAAATAACTCAGCAAATTCTTATATGAATTTTGAAGGTGTTTTGGTGGTGTGTAATCTCTCTTTCACTGGTCTGAAGAAAATCCTCTTCCAGTACGTGCTGTTCTGCGTAATATAGACGTTACCCTATAGATAGTGCCACAGGGTTTATAAAGGAAGAAGAAGAGGAAGAACCAAGCAAATTATTGTAGGTTTATGTCCCACTCTGGCTAATGTCTGAGCCTCTCCTGCTTTGCCCATTGTAGTCTTCTGCTCAATAAACATGAAAGATTGGTCTGTAACAGCGACGAACGTACCCAGACGCTTGCGCTGTAATTAAAGGCATATATCACACAATAAAGCACATTTGAATGAAAAATCTTCCTATTAGACATGTGGTTCCCACTTATTTCCCCTTATTGTTAAACTTTTGGAGTACGGGCATTGACAGAGCGTAATGAGGGGTTTCTAAAGGGCTGCAGTGTGGAGCCCTCAGGAGCAAAGAAGATTTTCCCCTTGGACTGGGAGGGCGCAGAGCTTCTCATCACAAGCCGACCTGTACGGCCCCATTGTCTGTATCCACACGGTTCGTGGATCCAGCTAGCACAGACTGCGGATCAAAAACTGCCTAATGATTTTTAAGCTGAGAAGGAGCTGGGCAAAGGGACCAGCCTGGCTTGAAGGGATAAAAGTCAGCAGCCACTAGAGCTGATTCAGTCTTTTGTTGCTATTAAAGAGCTGATCCTAGGGAAAACAGGGAGTGAAGCAGCAGCTGGGGACAACAGGAGCAGCCTCCTCTGCCTCTGGCTGAGCCTATTGGATACCAGTGGAAGAAATACTGGTAAAGATATCTGCTGGTGCACCTTGTAGACCCTGGTACAGGAGTTTTGTCACCTCCATCCTGTTCTGATCTCTTCACAGTCTCAGTAATGTCCCTCCCTTCCCCATTCTGCATCCCTGCCCCTTTCCATTTCTAGTCTCACTCTGCTCTGCATCATTGATATGGGAAGCTATCCTGCTGCATGGCAGGTTGCTTGCCTTGTCTGTTATGCTTCAGTCTGTTCTTGGACTCTAGAAGTAGTTTTTTTGGTTTCTGGGTTCTGTTTTTTTCCCCTTTTTATGTTTTTAGTTTTCAATAAGGCTTGTTAACAAAGCACTCGTCGGAAGGGGGTCAGTGGTAACATATTGCTCAACTTTAGCCCTTCCCCAGACTCTAGAGCTGATTTTGAAGTGGTTAAAATGTCATAAGGAAAGGAATAAACAAGCAATAAAAAAGTTAGCCTTTCCTCAAAATGGTATTTCTATTTATAGTAGCTTTTACAAGTTACTAAAGCTAAATTATTTAAAAGTGATTGAAATGTGTTTTGACTGACCGAAATGAACCTGTGTTTTCCCCAGATTTTCAATTTAAGAAAAGAAATCTGAAAGTAATACTTTTAATCTTGGTTCTCAGCCACTCCAGTATTTCTGGAGGTGGGGAGAAAGTAGGGAAAAAAGAGGCTGTTTTTCACCCAGGACTGAAACACACCTTAACTTCTTTGGTGATGCTCATTTATGTCACTGCCCTATTGTAGCTGTATCTGGTCATCTTGTTCTACTGCAAGCCAGTCACAGAGTAGAAAAGCAAGAGATATGCTGTTCTCTCAGCAGAAATGGTAAATTTTTGGCTGAGTATGCTCAGTACCAATTAGGTTTAAGAGAAATTGAAATGTGAAGGGTTTTGAGTGGATTTTTTTTTTTAACCAGTTAATCCACTTTCATCTTTTTCTTGGAGATGAAGTAGAGAAGCAGAGAGAGGGAAGTCTTGCTTTGAGCATCAGGTTTAAGCAAACTGCTCTGCTGTGAGTGGACCCATCAGGTGAAAGCATTTTTTAACCTGTAAACCCATGAAATGTGATATCAGTGCATTGTCTTAACCAACTTGGTTTCTCTATAAGCCAGCTCTGGGTTGAGCTATGCAATTACAACATGAAGGTAAACATTTCCAAAGTGTTTGGGCTTTGTGCAGAAGATCCTTGACCTATTTCTTCTAATAGTGGGGTGGAGTCTGAGTTTAATTTGTCTGAAGACCTACTTTTGCCAGCCAACATGTGAAATATTTCAGTATTAGATTTTAAAGTGCAAAGAGAACTTCCCAGCTTCTGATACTTTTTTTTCTCTCTATATGAGACAGATGATGGAAATGCATTTAGTATTTAATTTCCATCTAGACTAGTTTCTCATCAAAATATTCTGTTTCCAGTGCCCCTTCTACTGTACAACATCTGTAGGCAAATGTTGAGCTTTGGTGAGTCTCAGAAGTGTGGCAGTCTGTGGACACATTCTCTGCATGCCTCAGACAATCTGGCTGTACCATGCTAGAGAAGAACCTTGGGCTGTAATGAGGTCTCTTGATGCAGCCTTTAATCACCTGGAAAGGAAATCAAAGCAGGGAGATAAACTGGTCCATTTGTTTTCATTACAATTACTAGTTTTTACAACTTGTGTAAACAAAGCCCATAAATATGGTGCTGGTAGACTTCTTTCTCCTAAGCTCAGCTCCACCAGCTGTTACACAAATCTTTTGGCTCAAGAAGCAGGATTTATTTTTAGGTTCTTTAGTGTGGAGCTGTCACTGATGCCTTACCTGAATTGTGATTTCCAGCAGCTTGCGACGAGAGAAGAGAGTGAGAAACTCTTCTTTCCCTTCTCTTTTCCCTTCCCTAAGTTCCAGAAGCACTTCCAAGCTTCAGATCTTGATTCTTCTGGAGCCCCAGCAAAATACAGTGGCAAGGACAGATATTTCCCTAGGAGGAGGTGGAAAGAAAAAGCACAGATGATTTCATTATTTTTGAGCTGGTCGTCAGCATGAAGGTGACATTAGCCTTTGTGTCCCCTGCTGGTAACTGCTTGACACTTCAGAGGTGTCTCACTAAGGCCCAGACTAAGGGGAATGGTGAAACAGAGGAATCAGAGGAAGGCTCTGAATCTTTCCTTGAATGCAGCCTTTCCTACTGCGAGTAATGAAGCCTCTTCTGTGGCAAGGGTTGCTCCTGACCTGATTTCAGCCACTCAACTGAAGTGTGTTAGACCTGAGTCCTGTTGCAAGTAACAAGCCCTGCTTCACATGAGACCCTGAGAAAGGGGGCTGCATCGCCGCCACGGCTTAGGTATTACACTGGTGCTGTGAAAGGGAGAGGTATCCACCTGTCCGCAAAAGAGGAGGGATGGAAGGCAGCTGTGGAAGGTGAGATGGAAGATGTGATACAGAAGTAAGGTGTGTTTCTGTACCATCTGCTGCCTTTATGGCTACACCAAAGCTATCCTGTCAGTCTGCTTGCACAGCTCATCTCAATTCTGTTGTCTGTCTTTTGTTGCTCTGCTCTGGTGAGGCTTCGCAGCCTGCCCTGCTCTCAAAGGCACACCATGCCAGTTCCTGAGGGCAACCGATGGCTGCAGGGTTGTTGTAGGGGGTCTCCACAAAGGGATGTAACATGTGGGGCTATGAGAAGGAGGAGAACCACAATTTTCTGACGTTTCAAACGGAAAAATTAGTAAGGGGAAATGGCTTACGTGTTGCGGGTATTGGTTAGAAAACTTTGGATCTGGCTTGGCTATTTGGGAGTTTACTATCCCAGCTTGAATTCATTGGGAATTTAGAGATCTGATTACTATTTGTATGAAGGAGTTATAGGGAGATGGTGTCTCAGGGATTCAGCTGGAGCTAAATGAAAAAGATACCATTTTTAAATGATGAAACAGTAAAACAAAAAAAAAAAGAAGGAATACTTTGGCAGATTGGAATTTCTGTGCTAAATTCAACAGGTGGAGACCATGGTGACTAGATGGATCTGACTGTCAGGAGTAGTGTTACAGAGGTTGAGTAGGGGAAAGTGCTATTTTAGAGTTAAGTGAAAGAAATATAACACAGAGAAATGCAATTATTACTCATATCCTACCTATTGGAAGAGTTATCTCCTATGGTGCAGGCTCCTTTGTGGTTGTGTTTTGGGGTTTTGTTTTTATTTTTTTTGTTAAGTAAGGGCAACCATATTAAATTGTTTCTATGTCTAATTTTAGGTGTGGGGGAAAAAAAATAATCTTCCTTTGCAGTGGGTGAAGTGAGGACCATCTATTTATTCCAGACAGAATATTGTTCCAAGATCTTGCAAAATGTTTCTCCTGCAGTACTCAGCTGCCTTTAGAAAAATGTTGATGATGTCATCTCCTGAAACATTTTCACTGCAGTTTGAATTTGTTGCATATGGTTCTCTTCTTCCATGTGATGGGTCACCTCTAGCAGTTGCCAGACTTGGCTTCTGTGTTCTGTACTCTTAAGGCTGAAAAGAATTGTGAGTTTTTCTTCCAGTTCATTTTCCTTCTAGGAATGAACTTCCTGACATGTTAACGACAGTATCTTTTTCTTTTGTAATTTCATCTGTAACACAGAAGTGTGTTACACTTCTACAGTGAAAAGACACACCTTATGATTTTGTGAGTGGTTTACAACTTTTTCTCAGTTTCTGAGCCCCTAAGTTTTTTTCCAGTGATTGTGGTCATTTTCCCTGTGTAGAGAACATCTAAGACCCTGCATCACACTTGCTTTTCTGAGTTACTCTTTGCAGACCGCTTACATGCACTCCAATTTCCTACGGAAATGTTGACCTAATTTTATTTTTTTTCTGTTCTACTTTGATTATTTTTTTTTGGCAGAAACCCTCCACACATCTTGTAGATTTTTCCCACCAGCTCTGGCTGAGAAGGTGTTAGTTTGCTTTTGTGGGTTCAGAGCCATCTTTTCATGTAAGCAATTTAAGCTACTGCTCAGGGTTGTGGTCTTCTGAGAACACAGCAGACCAGCCTAATCTGCCCCTCCTCTTCCATCATGTTACCATGTGGCAGCTGCTACCCAGTAATTACCACTAGGCCAACTCTCACCCTGCTGGATTGATATGAATACATCTTTCCATCATCAGCTGGATGTATTGTCTGGGGGAAGTATAATTTTGTGTGCAATAAATTAATTACTCCTTTAAGTCCATGTATTCCAGCTGTTCTTCCTCACTTTATCTAACACAATTATTTTCAATCTCCAAATTTACTCCAGGGTTGACTGGGAGACAGGAAACAATTGAGATTATCTCCAGATGTTTGCTTAGGCCAATAGACCCGATTTCATAGGAACAAAGAATATTTGATTTTATTTGGATATAAGATTTTTATGTATGTTCCTGAAGCTCTAATTCTTCTTCTTAGTTTTAGCAAGAAATTCTATAGATATCAAAGCTTTCTGAACTTCTTTAGGCTCTTATCTATTGCTTCTTAATCTATTCATGACATCTTCAATGTGCCTCGTGATGCCGTAAGGTATCTCCAACCTATGGTATGCTTGGCCTTTCTTCAGCTTGTGCTGAACCTTCAGTCTTCTGCCTGTGGCCCCAGCTTGCCCTGTGAAGGTCAACCTAGGAACAGGGAACCTAACATGAAGTTCATCTTAACTAAACCATCTGTCTATGGTGGGGTTAGCTCCTTCTGCTCTAGTCACTGTGGTCTTCTTTTAGTGTCTATGGACAGAAAGAGAGGCTTCTAAGGCATGAATAATAAGCAACTTTAGAAGTGTATCTTAGGATGGGAATTGTGCTTTAGAAGTGCCTTTTTTGAGCCTGTTTCTTCCCTGTCTAAAAATGAGCCTTGGTGACTAGCTTGGGTATGGATGAATAACATCAGGGGGTTAAATGTTTTTCCATTTTTCTCCTTCATTGCTCATTCTTGTCCCCTCTCTCCATAGGTGGAGATTAAGCAGGCCAGTTTCTCATGCTGCTTCAGTTCTGAGAAGCTTGACTTCTTGAGCAAAATCATCCTTTTTATATATTTTTGCTGGGTCTCATTGGGAAAATAAACAAAAAGCCCAAAACAAATTACCCCAGCCCCAAACAAGATCATCTAAGTAAGCCAGCAGGATGTGTCACCCTGAGAGTTTGTGCCGGAGAATTGTGACAGTGCAGAGACATTTTTCATGCGCAACACTGAGAGCAGACGTGTGTGTGTAACTCTTCCCTTTCCAGGTCTGTAGTTCTGACTGTTTCTGGCGTGTTTCATGTGTTCATGGCATAGAATCTGGCACCAGGGACAAAGCTCCCTCTCAGGGGGCTTGCTGGTTACCTCAGAAACAGTGCCAGTGGTATGTCAGATGTTGCAAGTGTTCTTAGAGTTTGAAGCAGCAGCTTTCTGCCTGTGGTCTGTAATACCTTTATGATTCAGAGTTGTGCTGAACAAGACAAGCGTGAGTTAAGGTTCTGTCCTGTGGTGTGGATGTGATATGTCTGATGCTATGATCCTTCAGTGTGGAGCATTGTGATGCTGTTTGGATAAACATTTACTATTTACCTTCTCGGTTTATGGCTGTGGGGGTTTTTTTTTTGGTGTTTTTTTTTTTTGTTTGCTTGGTTTTTGTTTGTCTGTGGTAAGTCTAACTAGGCTCTTGAGCACAGACGGATTTTCCCCAGTGCTCAGTACCCAGTCTCAAAGACCTCACCTGTACTGCTGAGCTGGGGTGACCTCAAAGTGAGGTGTGAAAACTGAGCTGCTCTTGGATCCTGCTTGTGTGACCAGGCTGATACTTTCAGGGCAATACTTCAGGTGCTTCATCAGACCTGAGAGCACATTAAAAGTTATATTTGTTTGACATGCAATGCTGACCCCTTCACTTTTATAAATCCAGTCTGCCTTGTGGCAGTGAGTGCTGCATGCCAGTCTGCAGACAAGCAGGAATTCTAGGGTCATGCCTAGGTGAGGTTCATAAGTGTCATTCAGATGGGCTCAGTAGGGAATTTGAACATTGTGTGTTTGTTCTCAAAAGCATCTCTGCTTTCAGGAGGCTCCTGCAACCTGTCTGCTCAAATCAGCACAGTGGTTGCTGGGATCAGATGAGCGCTATGACTGTGTTTACTGAGATGCCTCTGTGGTAGATTCAGGATTCTGAGTTAATTTTCATGTTAAAAAATGAGTTTTCTCTCCCTTGCTTTGAGCCAGAACTTTGTCTTTCTGTTTTGGGTCCTGCTTCTGAATTGGTCCTTAGTCAAGTCCTCTACGTGCCACTTTTTAGCTGCATCAAGGCACAGGACCAGCCTATGCAAAGATAAAGACCCATAACGGTCTTAATTTTTCACTCATCAGAGCAGGTCAAATAATACAAGGAGGTTGCATAAAGGGCATACCCTCACAGTACACCGTCATGGTACGCTGAAGTCCATCCCTCTTGAACCAATGTGTTGGAGTGCTCTGGGAGGTGGAAATGGCAGAGATTACTTGTCACTAAATGAGCCAGAGCAGAGCTTTAAAAAGGGAAAATCTTGGCACCAAACAAACCTCATTTCTTTCCATTGCTTACTATTCAGCCTTAGGACAAATTAATCTCCATTGAAATCTGCTCTATATGCCACTAAATTTGTGGTCTCTTCTAAAAGCATCTCTTCTCCTGTGAAGGCAGATGAACAGAAAGTGTATATATATTCAATTTTAATGCACACTAGAAAACTCTTTATTGCATGTTTTATTTAGTAATTTAGCATTAACCTTTACATTTGAATCTGTAAATAATACTATAAAAGTGAACTGGGCCACAGAGACCTTTCAGGAATTTGTTCTGTCATACGGCTTTAAGACTCGATCATCTGGTTAAAATTCAAAGTGGATTCCTAGAATAAGTAGGTGAATAAATAAATAAAAGTTCTTGAAATTAATAATATTCTCCTTAGCTCTTTATCTGAAATCACATAAAGGCTGCAAGTTCAATTTAATCCTTCCACCATCAGTCAGTGTGAGCTTTAATAGAAAGAAGGGAGGAAAAAAGTAGCTGGTCTCTGGTTTTTAACTTGATAGAGAGAAGGATGCTCCCTGAATGAGACACTGTGGGAGAGCTGAGTAGTTAGAAAGAGATTGTGCTTCATGCCACTGAGCTATCTGTAGCTGCTGCTGTTATGCAGCTGCAAAAGGAAAGGAAATGCTAGGGGCAAAAGATAAAAGAGAATCTAAGGAAGCGGATGTATTTTGCTAATCCTTTCCTCTCATGGTGAGAATGGTTAATCCATTGCACAATACAATGAGGATGGTAGTCCCACTTGCACTTGCTTGTGAACGGGTGTTAACTGAGGATAAGCTGCGTGGAGCCTGTGATTTGTACAGCCCCGTGGCTCGCTCTGCAAGTCATACCCGCAGTCAGGAAAGGGAGAGGATCGCCAAGTAGTTTGATGCAACTGATGCAACTCAGTCTGTGTGCAGAGGTCCTTGTATGTGTAAGACCATGCCAAATGACTCAAGGAATGTTGCTGGCAGGCACCATGCTAAATTCATGCTGTAGCACTGCAGAGCTTTGACTCTTGGAGTATGGATTTTCAATTACTGTTTCTAAAATTCCAGATATTCCTTCAGAAGGTAGTTATCTTAATATTGATGTTGCCTTCGTAAGCCTACCCTTGAATGGGGAGAAGAAACTTTCTTTTCCTGGATCTTTTATTAAAAAAAGACAAGCAATGCTTTATTTTATACCTGCAAAGAATTCCTTTTGCGGCAAAGGAGTCTCTACTGTATTTTTTGAGATTATCACTGTGACTGGTTGACCAGAAAAGCAGAGGAAGCCCAGGTAATGCGGCCTTTTCGCGCAGTGTCTTACCTTATCTAGTGACAGTGCCAAAGAAGTACGGCCAAATCGGAATACTCAGATCACGTCTGATCATCTGAAGAACATGGGGCAGAAATTCTTTCTTAATATTTCATACCACAAGCCCAGTGATGTTGGTTGGAGTGAAATCTACATAACTGGAGCCCATTTTGCCATGATGACTGGAGGATACCTGTTTCCCTCCCTTTTCCCCGATGTGCTTTATTCACTGGCAGCTTGAGCTGTCATCAGCAGAAACTAAACTTTCCATTGGTATAAATGCAAAGGGCTGATATTTTTGTCTTTATACATACCAGCTGTATTAGATATTTGATGGAGTCTGAACTTCAGTTTTTGAGTTTGCTTTTGCTGGCTATACAGTGGTTTGGTTGTGTAGTTGAGTACAAACATAGTAAGAATTAATCAGCTGCTTCAGGCTTTGAGTACTGCTCAAACAGCCCTTTCCAATCACTTTTGTAAATTGTTCTGTAGTCCAGCTCTGACATGGCTGCTGCATCTCTGTGGTCAAGGATGCTGCCTGTTCAAGAAGCTTTAATATTGAATGTGAGCGCATATAGTTTATCTTTCCAGTCACACTTAGCCATCCATCATAGCTGTGCCATACTACACATCACTAGATTTTGAACCCTTCTAATCTGAACATGGACCTGTAAATCTAGTTACTCAAAATCAAATCAAATGCAGAACCTTTTACTCAAATGATATCGTTTTCTCATTAAGGGCCTAAATTTGGCTATTACAGACATTTAAGTTTTTCAGCTCGGTTATCTACCTCCTTAGCTTGCAATCAACCTTATTTTATTAACCCAGAATTTATTTCAGATTAAATTTATTTGAAATCCTGTTCAAAACACTGCCTGCTATTTATTTCTCTGTGATCTAGTTGTAAAGCAGAGTAGTTATTTCTCAAAGTGTATTTTTTCTCTGAAGAACTAGACTTGCTCAAAGTTGGAGAAAAGAAGCTTACATATGCTTTGATTATGAGTTGAGGGGATTGTGGGTAATAAACTAATTACATGGAGAATGGTATTTTTTGGTATTAAGCAGAGTATGCATGAAGCAAACCTATGTCTGAGGCTTGGTGTAGAGTTGTCGGGAAATTTGGGGGCATTGCAGCTGTGCTATTTGTTTGCCAGAAAGAGTCAAAACGATCACTAGATTGAAAGTTTGGTTTTCAGGAAGAACCACTTCACTGTCTTTAACTAACGAACAGATTGATTTCTAACTTACCTCAACATTTAGACTTTGTTCTGAACGTAGAAGTTGTAAATTAGGAGCAACTTCCTTTTCTTTCCCACACAGGAGAGAGATGTAACCCACAGCATAAAAACGAATCATAGCATGACCTTGAGTATAGTCACTACCTACCACATCATAGTCATACTAACTAATCTAATTTGTCTCTCATTCTATTTAATGTTAGGAATTTACATGTCATCAATCACCTGCTTCCCATTGGGCTGAAAAAGCCAGGGGGAGTGCCAGCTTTGTCATGTGGCAGCTGAAGTGAATGCGTGGACAGCTGAAATCAGGAAGCACAAAAATGTTTTAAAAGGTTTTGGAAAAGCCAACCTGCTTTTGAGTCTTAGCAGCTCAGTCTGGGTTAAATGTGAGGGGAGGAGGTTGCATTATTAGGCTTCCCTGGCAGCAGGGTTCATCCATAACTGTACAGGAAAATCCATTGCTGTTCTTTAATCTGAACTGATTTTAATACTTTATTTAGTGGCAATCCCTCCTCTTCCTCCTCAAAGTTTATACTTCCTCTCTCTCTCTTTCAGCTGTACAGCTCCATGGACTTTGGAAGAAAATGGCAGCTCATGCATGAGCGGGTCACTCCAAACAGGTTTTACTGGTGAGTTATGCCCTCAGGCTTTGCTTGCTTTGGGCAGGTCATGGAGGGGAGAAGGTCATCCAACTTGAAGGGATTCGTTGTTTTACCTGAACACTAAGAATGCCCTTGGGTTTGGTCATCGTCAATGTTATAGACTCAATCCATAGTATGTATCTTGCAGTGCTATAGCTGAATGTCTCCATGCTTGTACCTCTTTCTTATCTGGTATTGGTGGTGTCTTGTACAGACGAGTACAAGTCTTGATAATTGCAAACCTCTTGCTTCTTTGTTTTATGCCTACTTACTGTAACACAGAGAAACTGCCCAGTGCTTCACTGACAAAGTTATGATCATTAGACCTCCTATTTTTCAACCCTTCTGAGAGCTACTTTAGTCTAGAACACAGTCTTTGTGCAGAACCAGCCACTCTGACCAGTCTCCTTATGCAACCACTGGGAGAAAGTATGATTCAGACTCTACTTTGAATCACTCTCTGAGGAACAAGTTTCTTTCTACTGACTGGTGAGAGCCCAGGATCTGCAAACAGATTGCTAAAAATCTGCTTTGTGACTGTCTTTCTTCCCATTTGCCAAGCGTTAGCCTCCAAAATTGGGAGTGTGTCTTAAGAGCAGATGATTAAACAAATTTAGTTCCTGTCTGCAAGCTCCTCCATTTCAGATGGTGGTTTTCCAAAGTTCTCTCCACCATGTGAAGGCCCAAGAAATGAATTTAGAGAGAAAAAGAAAACCCAGCAGTAGTCTCCTGTAGTTGAATCTAGGATTCGGGACTGAAATCAGGTTCTTAATAATATACTACATGCCAAATGATGGAGTGTTTGTGTGTGAACATGTAGAAGTGCTGATTTACAGAATCTGGGAATAGTAGAAGTGGTGCCTGATCCCTAAGGCCAAGAAAGATGGTAATATTAAGAAACCAGAAGAGTCAAAAATAAAAAGGACTTGGATAAAAAGGACTTGGATGACTTAAGAATTGACTCCCAATTGCAAAGCATTATATATATATATGTATGAGTCAATTTTCATAGAAATTCTTGTGTATCATTAAAAACATCTGGAATCCAGGCCCAAAATATCTATAGATTGTATTTGCAATATTGCCACACCTTGTAGTGGAGATTGGTACCTCATAGGATTTTCAAATTGTTTGGGTCCTTCCGCAAATCTCTAAACAGCTTCAGACTCCCATAGTTAAAACGTGGCTTTTTGGCACCAAGTCGGGAGATTTCCCTTACTGTGCCTGTGGATTTTGGACAGTGTAAGAAGGTTTTTGAACATCTAGGAAAGTAATTTGTAAGGCTCCTAAGTCACATAGACCTGCAAAATGTATCAAAGATCTAGAACTTTGTCTGACCACATCATTATTTCAGATTTCCATAGTGAAGGAGAGGTGGTTATTTTCTGGTTCTCATGGCAGGTGGTTGATTGACCTAACTATCCAAAATCCTTTGATTTCACTATTCATGCTAGGTGCACATCACAAAGATGTGTGTAGATCGTCTCCCAAGGTATCCTTCTGTGGAGCAAAGTAACTGGCCTTATGGGATAATTGCACCCTACCCTTCAAATGGCATGGCTGAGCTTAGGGGAGAGGCTTTCTCGGAGGATGAAATGCAAGGGCTGAGCTGACTTGGGAACAAAGCGGAATCTCTTTCTAAAGAAGAGTCTGTTTTGTGGTGGTTTATTTTCTACAATAATGGTTAGTGGAAATTGCCTGTTTGTCTGTTTATTTGACACCCAAACCTGTTGATTGTTTTCCAACAGCTACCTCATTTTTCATACAGCCTTTTGGCTGCACAGTTTGAATGCTGCTTTTTAACAGTGCATTATATAAAGTCTTTGTTTCAAGTGTCTGTTTCTCTTAGAAAATGTAGAAGTCTTCTAGAGTTAAAACTAGCTGGCATAGACCTAGAAGTCTTTATTCCACTTAGAAACAGTAGAATCCCATTGACAATAAACTTTCCAAGAGAGTGAATTAGGTTTTTCCCGGAGTGGGAGAGATTTGAACCAATTTGTAGTACAGGGGTCAGAGATGTTGAAATTTTGGAACATAATAACTCCCCCTAGCTGTCTGCATTCTTTCCTTTCTTCTTTCTTTCTTTTTAAAGCTGCAAACTGTGATGACTTATGAGTTCTGGCATGTAAGATGTGTACAGAAAAATGCAAGGAGAACACTTTAGCCTCAGGAATTTGGTGATTTCCTTTTATTAGGATATGAGAGAGGGAGACAGTGGGTATAGCTGTAAGTTTCAGAGGGACATGAGCCACTACTCTGTGGTGTTCATCAGCTTACAGAATACTACATTACTGAGCCTTTTAATTAAAACTGCCAGGAAAGGTGAAATAGTGATGAAAGGGAGATGCCAAAATTAGAGGTGAGCTGCTTGTTTGTGCTGCGCTGCCACTGTTTATTAGTAGGGGCTCAGGTAAGCATCCTTCATCAAATGGGACACTCTTCATTGGATTTGAATGCAGCTGGCCTTATCTGGGGCAGCCTTTGTCTAATGTTTTTGCCTTCAAAGTTGACTTTCATCTCTCAGGCTGCTGTGAATGGGCTAGTGAAGACTATAATCTTCACCTGGTTCATGGGATCAGTTAGCCTGACAGGGAGAGGTCTTTTTTTTTTCCTCTCTGAGACCTTTCCAAATAATTATACCTTCCCTGAGAGAGCTAAGATACAGAGACTTTAAGACCAGGAGAAAATTACGATTGCATTAGAACTCGGGAGGTTGGGGTGTGCATTTGCACTCAGCGGAGTAAGCAAGGCCTATCTGGTAGTCATGGACACACAGGTCACGCTGTGCATTTTGCTGTAGCTCTGACTGGCAGCATCTATGATGGCTCCCCACTGGTCAAAAACAAAGTCCTAAGATCCATTTATGATCTGTGGCTTTGTATCCTGGCTCTTGCCTTCAACTTTGTTCCTTAGTCCCAGATGTTGGTGCTATCACTGGGTTGTAGTTTTGCGTTCTCATCCCATATGGATGCCACATGTTCCACAGCTTATGGGACATCTCTCGTTAGTTCCTGCGGCCAGCTCCAAGTTTCTGTGTGAGCTGCAATTCAACTCTGGGCCACTCATAGTTATAAAAACTAGCATTTGAGATCTGTGCTTCTGTAGTAGTGATTCATTTGTTAGCTACACCCACTGATGGCAGTGGCAGAGCTTGAACAGAATGTGTTACTTGATGTGAGTACTGGCATCCAAATTTGGCTCCCACGTGCCTTGGCCTCAGAGATTTTAATAACGTAGGATCCTGTAAGGATGGAAATAGGAGCTTACGCTAACATGATACAAAAATTCCCAGATCACTCATCACTCTGAAATTACTCAAGATAACTGGAACTAGCATGGGTGCAAAGTTTGTTAAAGACCTACTCAGTGTTCTTTTAAAACACATTTCTGCAGCTCCCTCTGGGCCCTGTTCATTTTCTCTCACTGCAACTTAAGCACCTGTGCTGTCATGTGGAGGGATATAAAAAATACAGTCCATATTTTGTGCTGTAGAAATGTTGGGGAAGTTTCCTTGTCTCTAAAACACATGGTGTGTTCTGTGCTGACTGAATACTGTCTCCGTTCAGATAAGAACTCAAAGGATTCGCATTATCCTTAAGCTGCTTTACTGCCTCTGCCTTTTGCTGTGGTGGGGCAACAGGACTAAGCAGGTGGGCAGGACGGTTTGGTTAATGGCGGGTTCACTGAGCCTTGTTCAGCACTTTGCCGGACCACAGCTTTTCCGTGTCATCTTGGGTGACTCAAGATGACTTTGCCTTCATGCCTCCTTGGTACGACTGGGATAGGAGGGCATTTCTTTTCCTTGATGAGTGTAGTGAGTGAAGTACTCAAATATTGTGGTATCATGTGCTACAGCAGTACATTAAGAGCACTGAAGGGCACTAGAGGGTTAAAAGATACTTTGGTGACATATGAAGTCCTTTCATAATCTTATGGCATAATTCTTTAAAATGTGCAGTTCCACAAGGTGACCTGTGTTTTCCGGCTAATCAGCTAAATGGCGGTGACTATCAGCACCTCTCCATCTGTCTTTGGAGGTCTTGGCTACGTTTGTTGAGCAGGTACAGGGATTGCTGTCCTGGGCAGAGGACAGAGCTATACTCCTTGGGACACCCACCCCCTTTCTTAGGGTCGCCCAGGCTGCTCTTTGCTGGAGGACTCATTCATGTTTCCTGCCTCCCGTCGTAACTGGGGAATGTGAAGCTGTGGATGTGGGACCTTTTTTTTTTTTTTTTTTTTTTTTTNTTTTTTTTTTTTTTTGGCCTGGTACATCTAGACATTTACCTTCTCTCTTTATAAACATGCTCTCTGGGATTTTGGATGATTCCGTGAAAGCCTAGGAATGTGAACAGTGGGGAAAACAAGACACTGGAATACACACTAGTGATGAAAGCTGGGAATAAAACACCAACAAGGTGGGGGAGAGAGAGAGCAAGAGGGAGAAAAATAGGATGTGCACTAGCCTGGCTTCAAGGAGCAGGTTTGTATCTGCAAACATGAAAAATGTGGTGTAACAAGCAGTTCTCAAATACACTGCTGATTCCCTCGCTGAGTCTCCCCAGAATTTTATTTTTTCTATTTCTGTGATAACCAACCAGATTTCTGGTTAATTTGAATCCATAAGTGCCAGCCACAATAACTTTGAACTCCAGGGATTAAAAACCAGGAGAAGGGAACAGGCTGTACTTTCACTGGGAGGAGGGAAGAGACTGTGCATCCACTTAGGCTGTGCTTCAGAGTTACAGGTTTTCTGCCACAGCTGTCTGAGGCATGAGCCAGCACATTTTGTCTCCTGAGGGCAAGGTTTTCAGTGCTTTTTTTTCTTTTCTTTTTTTCATGATTTTGAACAGGAATAGTGATAAAATTTAGCCAGTGTATTTCTATTCATTTGCAGCTTGAATTTTGTGAAGACTATAGCAGAGTCTGGTTTGGACATCTGAAAGTAATGTAGCAGAAGATAAGGGATTTACCTCAGTGTGTCAGAAGGTTACGATCTGGGTTTGGATCTGCAGTTGGGTAGGGGTTTGTGTCTCTTTGTATTTCCTGATCTCTGTAATTGTATTTCCTAATCCCAGTGCCAATTTGGGTCCGCACAGACTGTTTCAGCAGCAGTTCCAGAAGTGACCTTTGGATACAGTTAAGGTTTTCTTTACTTGACTAGTTTGCCAGCAATGAAATGGTTACTCAAATATGTGTCTGTCTCTCCTGTAAATCCCACTAATCATTAACTACCAGATGGTGTCATTGCATAGTGCTGGGGAAACATCGCCTGATTTTTTACAGCCAAGTTTAGTGTTAAGAAAACATAGTCTTGTAAATGTCAAATTGACTGTTAAGTAATCCTGCATTAAAGTTTTTCAGAATTAAAACCATGCCATATTTGGAGCTGTGGATAAAAGAAACAATTCCAGTTTGGCAGCCATGGGTAATAGCACCTATAGCATCATCGAGGCATATACCCAGTGACTATCCGTGTAGACTGTACGTGAAGAACTGAGCAGGAACCTGTTACTGGAGGCTCCCGTGGGCTAATGGCTCATTTGCCTGTGTTAAGGAAATTGCTTCCCATGGCTGTGGGTGAGAACACCTGGGAAGGTAATGCTAACATAAATGTGGAATGTGTTACTTGAGCCACCACGATCTCGAAGTGCACTAGGCTGAGGAAAAGACTTTCAAACTCTAGCCTCAAGCTTTGTAATAGGAGTTCAGGAGAGATGAGACCTTCTTAAAAGGTCCTGACATATACTGAAAGATTTCCTTGCAAGATCACATTAGTTAATTAAAGATCACAACACCATGGTGATAAGATGACCGATTTTATTTTCCTTTTCACTTACAAGATGGTCAAGTGGCGAAACTGTGAGGTTAGGGATTTTCTTTTCATTTTGTGTGCCGACAGTTAATGCGGTTGGCACTATAGATGTTTAGTGTTTGCAAGCATTAGGTCTAGCTTGTGATTAGCTGACTAGCTTGTGATTACACAGTAACTCAGTGGCAGAGTTAGAAATGGAACCTGGATACAGAGTTGGATACTTTTTATTGGCTGAAATGATGTTTATTTTTGTTGAAAATGTTTCAAGTCAATAAAGATATTTTAGAATTCATGTTACCATTATCAAAATGTTTCTCTCAAAAAATTAAACAAATGAACATCCTGAAATGTTTGGCATTTTTCGGGATATTTTTTAAAGTGATTTTTACATTTGAATAAAATCTCATTTTGCAATATACGAGCTTTTAAAATAGGGAAAGAGTGAAGTCTGAAACAAAGTGGCTGGATAAAGCCAATAACGAGGGATCCTGACTCCTGCTCCCATCTTGATCTTTTGTGATGCAGAGAAGGTATTGGTCCCTAATATCCAAGTTGGATGTTCAGTATGATTATAATGTACTTCTTCATAACTGTGATCAGTAGCTTACAAGAGTAGTCAACAAAGTTTGAGAAACCTTCCTAAGTTTTATATTTTGCTTTAGTCCATGAGCATATTTTTTTCCTAAGCTTAATCCTAACCTGGTTTTCAAGTACAGATTGCTAAATGTTCTTCCAGAGATGTTAGGATAGATTTCATGGATATCTAAGAGTATAAAATCCTAAGTGACCTTAAGAAGAGAAAAATCCTTCACTTTCTGTCTCTGGGAAACCCAGCAGGACTGTAGAGGCCGCATAAACCCCACCTGTTCTGTTTGTGCCTATGGTTAGTGTAATGTTCAGACTACCATTCCCATTTCTGAGCACAGCCCATGGTTTTTTAAACTAATTTTTGAGAGATTGACACAAATAGTTGGATCTGAGAAAGCATCTTGAAAAAAACCCCAAACCCTCATACACTAGTGGACGAGTATTACAGAATATTTTCTAGTTTACCTGGGACTGAAAGCAAAGATGTTTGCATTCCTGATGTATATTTATACTTTGTGCTAATGACTTCATCGTACAACTACCTTCTCGTACTGTGAATGTAATCTCTAAAGAGGAGCTGACGCATTGGAAGAACTCCTAAAGGGTGTTCATTGCCTGACTTTGCTGTTGTGTGACGCTCCTCTCCTTCCTGCCTGCTTTCCTAGGAAAATAGGTATTTGACTTTTTTACAAAGTCCGGTGGATGCCATGCTATCAGGCTTCTTGGGCTTAAAGCTCTTCTAGCAAGAAAAAGCAAAGTGTACTGGCTACAAGGAGTGTGTGTGATTATGAAGAGAAATAATTTAAAATACCTGAAATTCTCTTGTGAAGCCCATGAACTACATCATAAATGAACCACAAGAAAAGAGCACCGTGATAGCAAATTCACAATTCATGTATCACCTCTGAAATTCTGACTGCTGTCACAAGCAGAATGAGTTCTTTCAATGGGTGGTGTATACCTTCTGGAAGGGCAATTTTGGGATTAGTTGCCTTTGATGAAATTTTCTTTTTAACCTCCTTTTGATTGAGAAATACAGCATATGTTGCAGAGGGAAAGATTATCCCTTCTTTACTAATGTAACTGTGGATATCCTTACATAAATTCTATGTGGCTTTTAGAATTTGCGATTTGTTGTGATTTTAGTACAATTTGTGATGTTAACCACATTTATGACTTTTATATACTGTGGCTGGCAGTGATTTTTTTTTTCATTTTTTTTTAAGACTGGAAAAGTAGGGACTGAAATATTTCTGTTCATTGGTTTTAAATTTAACACTTATCACTAAATGTCATATATTGTACTGCAGTTAGGGCTTTCAGCTGTCAAAAAGCCTTTTGCTTTGGTCTCTCATCTATCAGCTTTCTTTATGTCCCAGGAGCCAGTCTCTTCTCTTATTTTCCCCATTGCTAATCTTGGATCACTCTGTAATCCCCTCCCCGCTCTCTTGTGACTAAGTGTCTGAGACTGGAGCAGACCAAATAAGCCAGTAGTAAGAAAGATCTAAGGAGGGATTCATTGAATATTTCTCACAATTAAGACTGGCGTCTGGGCTGGATCCCATATCTATCTGGATAGTGTGTGGTGGAAGGATCTGTTTCCTTCTCATGCAACAGGGACAAGATGTCCAAACTTCATCACTGTGTTTCACAGACCAGTGTTGGAAGCTTAAATGCTGTATTTCAGACTCAAGCAGCCTGCTTGGGCTGACTTCCTTCTGTCTCTCCCTGATGCATGTGAACTCAAACACAAATTAATTTCAGCCTGTCAGTAACAGTCCCAGAGTAATTCTCTGTGATACTTTGCAGGAAGCAGTGATGAAAGCCAGCCCTCTAATTAATATATTGGATAATGCATCTCCCTGAGGCATATGGGATTCTCCCATACTGTCGTAGCTTGGTAAAGCTAATCAAAAGCTAGGCTGCCAGACTGACACTAGTATCTTATTTTGCACTCTCTGGCTAGCAAGGAATGTTCTCCTACTTTTTTCTGTGAGACTTGGCCTTTGTCCTATACCACACTAATCTCTCTGTTTCTGGGCAGTAGGTGAATTTTCAGTGTGGGAGAGAACACTTCTGGCTTTCAGATGACTAGAAGAGAAATATTTGGGAGTTGTTTTCAAAATCACCACTCTTCTGAGAAGTTTAGGAACAACCTTTTCACATACTCTGATTATGGACAGAAATTTCCAGCCATTTCATTAAGTGGCAAAACACCTACTGGCATCAGGGAGTGAATAGGTTTCCTGGACCCAGCCTCCCTTCTGCCTGAGACTTTTTCCCAGATGGCCTATGTGCATTTCAAGAGATTCACCTTTGTTGGGATTCTTACAGCTCTTGTTTCTTTACAGCAGCTGGGGCTGGAAGTATTCTTGCATGGGAGAAAGTTGCAATCTAATGGAGAATTTATCCTCAGTAAGTACATCAATACTGTCAGGGACCATTTTTGCTTGAAACTAGATTTTCAGTCATACCTCAAAGCTCTTCAGGTATAGTCATAGAATGGTTTGGGTTGGAAAGGACCTTAAAGATCATCTAGTTCCACCCCTTCTGCCATGGGTAGGGACACCTTACACTAGACCAGGTTGCCCAAATCCCCATCCAACCTGGCCTTGAACACTTCCAGGGAGGGGGCAGCCACAGCTTCTCTGGGCAATCTGTTCCAGTACCTCACCACCCTTTCTTCCTTAGAAGAAGGAAGAAATTTAGAATTTATTCCTAATATCTAATCTAAATACTCTCCCCTTTCAATTTAAAGCCATTACCCCTTGTCCTATCACTACATGCCCTTGTAAACAGCCCCTCTCCAGCTTTCTTGTAGGCCCCTTTAGGTACTGGAAGGCTGCTATAAGGTCTCCCTGGAGCCTTCTCTTCCCCAGGCTGAACAATCCCAACTCTCTCAGCCTGTCCTCGTAGGAGAGGTGCTACAACCCTCTGATCATCTTTGTGGCCTCCTCCAGACTTGCTCCAACAGGTCCATGTCTTTCTTGTGCTGGAGATCTCAATGCTGGATGAAGTACTCCCAAGTAGATTTTTCTCACGAAGTATCAGGAAGGACCCAGGTAAATTCCAGTTCTTTCTGACAACTGACTTCAGCCTCTGAACCTTTCAAAGTTTGTCTGCCATTAAGCAGAACAAAAACAGTTGCTTTATTTAACAGAAGGAGCTGAACCCATGCTGTGCAGAAAGAACAGTCTTATCGTAGCAAAACAGACAAGATGTTTCTGCATTCATTTAAACGTGAGCCATTTGTGTCGCTCAATAACATCCATTAAAGATAAGGAGGTCCCTCTTTATGCCTTCTGCCTGTTGGAAATTAACAAACTCTCTTAAAACGACAATTCATCTGCAGTTATATGAGGCAGAATTCATTCTCGGCAAGAGAAGAAATTGAAACTCGCATCCTTTCGTTCCCTGGCATTCCCCTGAGCCTCCTCTGTAGAATGAGGTGAGTTTAATTCTACTATTGTTAAGCATGGTGAGCATGAAGCTACATCAGAAGTAAGAGCGGGAAAGAGTATCTTATTAGCTGCACTACAGGTTCTTTTAAATAATGTTGATTTGGTAACTTGTCTCTTGCTGATCATATACAGAACAAGGACGAGAAGCCAGTGAGTGAGGCTGTTTTACTTGCATATTTGTAGTGAGCTAATTGGAATAGAAGATAGCAGTAGTTGTCATACCTCTGTAATTATCTCAGAGATAATTGTCCTCCATTGGGCAGAAGGCAATAAAAATGGGATGTAGACACATTTCCATGTTTAGTGAAATATCAAAAGTCCTGTAGCTGAGTTTAAGAGGGAGAAACATACTTACCTGTAACTGCCAGTAAGAACTCAGGAAATAATAAATAATACCTGCAGACTTCAGAACTGATTGCTGTAGATCTGGGTTTTCTCCCATAGGAGAAAATCCTGCTTTTTATTGGAAAAAATAAAGAAAAACAAACCAAAAACCTGCCACATTATTGGCCAAAGGGTGCTGAAAGATTCTTAGGTTTTGCTCACAATATTTTTGGTTTACAGGTTTTGATCGAAAATCTTTGAGGGAAGGAGACATGTTCCATTTTAATATTGATTTTAGGGGCAATCTGTAACAGTGACTCCCTAAAGCCATTTCTGGATCTGCTGTAGTTTCTCTGGAATTCTTTTTTTCCTTTCTACAAATCATTAGATTTGAACAGTGTGTTGACACTTTGGAATTTGCCTTGAGGCTAGAAAACAGCAGAGTATTACTTTTCACTTGGCCTTGTACTTTTCTTTCCTTTTATTGCTCATCTATAACAAGAGATTAAGAACCCAACAAAGAGAAGCTCTTGATTTACCTACAGCTTGACCATACATCTTTACTTCTTGACATGTGGGCAGCACAGACTCTTGTTGCAGCATTCTGCCCTGAGCTTTCTTACTTGAAAAGTGCAATGTTTTGGGGATGGAGACGCTTTGGGACTCCACTCTTGTGAAGAGCTGGGAGTGCATCTAGTCCTCAGGCCCCTGGGCAGCCTTGTCTCCTTATTGTTGGTGCATCCATCTAACTTGAAGCAAAGAAACCCACAAAAGCTCTGTAGTTTCTCTGGTTTCTCCTGCTACAGTGTCACTCTTCCACTGATGGAGAGACTTGCAAGTGGCTGTGGCCATTTTACTCATCTCCTCTGCATTCTGTCTGGGAGGATGCTTCTGTTTCAAATGCAAACCTGTCTTGTCATGAGAAACACGGTGATCTGCAGACCTCCTGTCACCATTGCTTTTACCCATCGTAGCCATGCAGACTTGCTGTTTTTACAAACAGAGCCTGTCTTTGCATATCTTTCTGCTATCCGAATCCTTTTTGATTCCTGCTTCTTTGTCTTTTCCTCTTGTGGGTGTTGGGAAAAATGAACATCTCAGTCTCTGTGGCTAATTGAGTGTGGGTTTTTTTTTGCGAAAGGAGACACGATGCATTTGTGCTTGCTGGTCCAGAACAGAGTAGTTTATTCTCCTCTTTCTCTTCCTTCCCCTCCTTCTTCTTTCCTCTCTCTCTCTCTTCCTTTCTTGTCTGATAGTTAAAAGTCAAAGAACGAAATAAGCCATTTATTCTCTTAGGTTAGCATCTGAAATGCAGAGGAGAAACTGTCAGAAAAGGTTTGTGACAGAAATCTGTTTTTTCACACTACCTTTCTCCAAAATGCATAAACTGAACCACATATTTATTTGCAGAATGTTAGATGTTATCCCAGGGTGATTCTTCGCAATGTTCCACAACAGCAAATGTGGAGATTCATCCTTCTTTAATTAATACAATGTACAATGCCCATAGGCATGTGAGGCTCATCAACATATCCTGTACATTGTGCCTGTGCCAAATTTCATACTGGCATCCCCTCTTTGGACAATTTAAGTTTTATTTTTATTAATCTACTGCTGCATTCATTTATTAAATGATGCCCTCACTCTGAAGCTTTTCAGAGGCCCTGTATTCTGCCTAGGATTCTGTTAATAGATGAATCACTGAGCCTTAACATTTCAGGCTTTGTCATATTTGCAGTGAGAAAATGTTCATACGAATGAGGGCAATTAAACACACAGTGAACTTAAAATCCTTATTTTGGTGTAAAATATTGCTTGAACAGGTCATATTTAAGATACTTTTGTTAGGGATGAACTTGGAGGAATGTTTTGATTCTTCTAAACATTCCCTTCCAGGGAGGGAAACAGCAACTCCAGTGAAGTCCTTGGTTGCAGGACTGATGGGCTGAGCTGATGGCTTCTTTGAGCATGTACTTTGCTTTTCTACAGCGGTCAGAAACAGGACTGATTCATGTTTTCTGAAAAAACACAGCAATAATCTATAGCAATTCCCCATCGACATGACTTTCAAAGGATAACCAAGCACTGGGCAAACATTAATTAACTGGGCTTCATAATATAGTAGGCACTAAACTAATTTTAAACCAAATGCAGTGAAAGAGATGAAAGTCACTCAATATGTCAGTGATCAGTCTTGGAAGAGAAACAAAAACTCTGTGCTTGAGTTTCACAGGTCTGCGCAAAGCACAGCTGGCTAGAAAATGTCATTTCCCTGATTTATTTATTTTTTCCAGAGAGCTGGAAAAAACCTCACACCATACCATCACCACCCACCCCCTGTAAACTGTTCTACTCCCAAATTTTCCATTGTAATAAAAGATTTTTGGTTACGTAGAATGAACCATTCCTCTGGAGTGGATCCCCTCCCCTCCTGCTCCCAGTTTGGCTTAGATTTTGATCACTAAAATGACTTCACTATGCAATAATTTTTGCATTTAGGGTTTCCACTTCTATTTTTCTGCTTTTTCTCCTCCTATTCTAAAAAAAAGAGGAATGGTGGGGGAATAAAAGAATGAGAAAGGAGACAAAGCTAAAAATGTGACATTTTTCAGCATTTTCAAAATTATACTTTCATTCTTGTTTCCTCAAAGGACTTGACATTTAGAATATTAAAGAAAAAGTGTCCTGCAAAAAGTGCCCCATCCTTCAGAAGGCAAAACAGAATCAAACCCTTCTGTTGGAATATGCTTCAAACTTGTCCACCATAAAGTTTGCAGACCTCTAATCCCAGGTAAATCCCCTCTCTCCTCTCTAGAAATGCCTTCCTCAAAGCATCACTGGCTGTGTTGGGTACGTGTGGGACAGCGAGCTGCTGGTATATCATGCACTGAAGCTTTGGGATGCCTTCAAGAGAATAACATCTTAACTTGATGAGCTGATGCTTCATTATTTCCATCATACCCCAATGCTGGTGCTGCTAGGACTTGGTAAAAAGAGGCTTCTTATTCAATTTGAGTGAGCCCCCAGGGCTGCTTTTATATAGCCTGAATCGCTGTACCCTGGTGAGTCAGGAGCAGCAGGCTGCAAGGGAGTAGCTAATTTAGTTCGTAAGTAAGCAGCAGGACTGTGGCTGCACCTGGGAGCACACCCGCTACGAGTGCTGGCTTGACATAGCTGACAGATCTGCTCCCTGCATGAGTCTCAGTCCCCTTGAGAAGTTATTTCAGGCTGGGAAATTAAGATGCCACCTCCAGCACCTGCCCTGGCTGTGCTGCTGGCCCTTTCAAACCTTGACAGGGCTGTGAGTAAGGATCATCATCCTTCTACCCACACAGTTTTTTGATTTTATTTCACAAAAATTTGATTATGTTTCTTGGGGTTTATAGTATAAGTTGGGGAAGAAATGCCGGAGAACTTTAAAGGACTAAGACCTATTAGCTGGATGAGAACCAGGCACAGAATTATTTCTACTGTCTTAAGTTTTGGTATTAGCATACAGGGAAAAGAAAAAAAAAATTGCATGTGACTCAACAGCAACTTTGTTCTGTCGATAAATATACTTCAAAAGCATTTTCAGGTTCAGTGGCATTTCTTTCCCATTGCTGTTAACTTCTGTGATACAGAGTCACCTTTTAAGTACTGGGAAGAGGAAAAATGTTTCTGTGTGTAGTAGAGCCTATTGTCTTGTGCGGATTCTCTAGTGATCAGTGACATGGTTGAGCCTAAATGTCAGCTTTTCCCTCAAGGAAAGGATTGATTTGGACATCTTTCCTCTTCCTGGCCTGCTTTATCCATGAAACAGCATGTGCAGCAACTTTGTGGTTCTGGGACCTCTAATGCACTGAGTTTACAGGTAGTTGGTTTAGACATTCAGCAGGTAGTAGGGATGAGATGCAGGTGGGTAGACGCATGTATGCACATATGGAAATACATGCAGAGGCTGTGAACACTGGAGTTTTGTTTCCTTTGAGATACCAGGCAGAACACCTCCTTAAAATTCATTGGGACCTTTTAAAAAGGATTGGCTCTGCTGAAAAGAAATTAGCTGAGAATAAACGCTTGGCAATTTTTTTGCCTTATCTTGCAAGTGAAGTCTCACAACAATTACTTCTGCCGATGTCCAGAATTGTAGCATCATGGAAATTAGCACTGGAAAAGACGTAGAAAGCTCCAGGGACCTGGCTAAGACACTTTCTTACCGTATCTTCCTGCCTAGCTTTTTTTCCAAGTTTCATTTGAAATATGCTGTGCAGGGAGATTTTGTCCATAACTCTTCAGAGACCTCATCACATCCTAGCTCATCCAGCAGCGCCTCCCCCTGTTCAGCCACAGGGAATAGTGCTGTATTTATGTGTTTAATAAATATATTCTTTCCCCCAACAGTTCAGTATTTGGATCCGTTCCTAACTAGGGTAGTTTATGGCATGTTGTCGGCCTGGGGTGGATGCAGCTTTTGTGCATGCTGACTGTTAGGTGTGCAGAGTTAATGCCTGATGGATCTAGTTCTAGGCCTGACTGCAGTACGTAACAGATTGATACACAGAATCCCTCTGACAGTCTGAAGGTAACTGCAGTTATTCATACTCAGGCAAACGTAATGCCATATCAGATGGCAAAGGTAGCCTGTTGGCCCACGTTGGAAAGGGTATGTATAATTTAGCAATGGCACGATGTGAAAAGGTCCCGATCAGTTGAGCAGGAATTGTATGGATCAGTTTCTGCTCCCATCTGCTCACGCAGACATGCCCTTTTGTTGCTTGGATGAGTTAGTCCTATTCACTGTTTGCCTGGTACCACACAGAAGTGTTTATTCACTTCTGGGGCAGGATACAATTAAAATTGCAGCAGACTAATTGGCAACGTCCACTAATTTGACTGCATTTGCCTGCAGCAAGAGGATGTGGTTTTCCCCCTTTATGTATTATTGCACAATAAACGTGCCTTGTTCCTTCCCATTTCTAGCCCTTATCTACTGCACAACATCCTGCTAAGTAGCCTCCATCTGTTTCTTCCTTCTCTTTACATGAGCAGTGACAATTGCCTTCAGTCTGAACCTGCAAAAATGAGTTTCCAAGTTGGCATCTTGGGAAAGTCTCAATCCGTTGTGAAAGTTTTGATTTTGTTTTCAAAGCCAGAGCCGGTGAATGCTGATTTGAATGGTCAGAAACCAGGCACACCCTGGCATAAAGCCAAATCCAGCACACGCCTGACAAAGTCTGAAAGGCTGATCTCTGTGACCTGATTTTTTTACCTTGTTGTAAATCATTGACAGAAATGTTGCTGATGTCCAGTGATACTCACCTCTACCCTGTAAGCTAATGAGTCCAGGAGATGGAAGAATGGAGCATCTCTTATTCTCTATTGATGGCTTAGGGAGCAAGGATCAACAGTAGGAGGGCTGAATTGCTCAGCATTCTTGATCTAAGATGCTAGAGTAGCTAAATCTCAGTGCTGTCTTTCATCGTTAAATGCCTGATGTCTGAAAAATGAGTAGAAAAAATGCAAAAATGTTTTATTCCATGGAAAGACAGTAGAGTTGGTAGAAACAGTGAGCTGAGGTGTGCAGTAGGCAGGGAACTCGAGTATCTGTATTTCCTTTTTCCCTTTTTTCATAGGTTAGCACTTTTCGTTTTGAACGATAACAGTATCTTAGATCGGAATGTTTCAGGAATAGCTCCTTACAGTGCAGAATACTGTGTTTTTGTTGCCCTTCTCGCTTGCTCTCCCTCCCAGCCAGAGAGGAAATGTTAGCAGAGTGGCCTAGTAAATGTGCATCCATGCACAACGCTCTTCCCTCAAGACAGAGATAAGGATCTTGCCAGGGTCCTATCCATCCTTCAGCTTTCAAGAACACACTTGAAAGAAACTCTCTTTTCTGAAAAGAAGGGAGGAAAGATCTTGTGAAAACCAAGAGCTGCCATGAGAACAGAAAAGGAAAAGCAGCAGGAGGAAGTTGAGAAAAAGTAACCATTGCTTCTTTCCTAATGGCATTCAGAGGTAGTTTGAATTCTTAATTGGCCAGTGATCCTGCGCCAGCTGCAATAGTGGCTGCAGGGTCCACATTTCAAAAACTGCCTCTGCAGCAATCACGGAATGTGTCAGCAGGAAAAAATGACCTTTCCTGTCACTTCTGCCTGCATGCCCTCAGCATTTTCTCATGTGAATGATGATAAATGAATAGGGATGGTGGAGGATGTTGATTTAGCATGGTTTCTCACAGTGAGAGTGCCCTTTTCCTCCCTGTGGCTGTCTGGGGCTGCAGCACACCCGGGTGCATTCTGTGGACCTTGGTTTAGTTGTTGCTGTCTGGAGCCAGTGCACACACAAAACATAGAGCTGAGATGCGCATGGAGCCTGAGGTGTGAGCATAGAATCACAGAATGGTTTGGGTGGGAAGGGACCTCAAAGATAATCTAGTTCCAACCCTCTTGCCCTGGTCAGGGACACCCTACACTAGACCAGGTTGCCCAAAGCCCCTTCCAACCTGACCTTGAACACTTCCAGGGAGGGGGCCTCCACAACTTCTCTGGGAAACCTGTTCCATGTGGCAGGAAAACTGTTTTCAAGCTGAGCTTAGGATTCTGAATGTGATTAAATACTCTTGTCTGTGTAAGCCTCTGAAATAGAGCTGTTTGTCAGCCAGAGAGCCATGAAACTCCTTCCCACCCAGCCCACTCTGTGGGCTCCGCTTGGTTGTGGAGAACATGCAAGGAAAAGGGTAAGTCAGGGGATGCTGACATCTCTCCTCATCATACTTTAGTTGTTCAAATAGTTTTGAGCAGTGCATCCTCCAAATGTTCTTCAGAGAGATAATGTATGAGAAAATATAAGGCTGTGAAAGGTGTCTCCTCTTGTTTGTTTGCTGCTCTTTTATTGCCAGACCTGAAGGATTGTTGTAGTGAGTTCTCAAAACTAGAGGAATTACTACATGGGATAAAGGAATAGCTTTACAGTCTATGCGTGCGTTTTTGCTGCCGTGCTCCAGGACCTGCATTCGCATCTTTCCACTGCCTGACTTGTTTGCATTCTTCATGTAAAGCTTCTCCAGACAAATGATGAGAGACCATTTACTGAAAATACCCGAATTCAGGAGTCAGAGCACTGCACAGCAAATCTGTGTTCTTTGCCAGTGGGAACAGATGTGAGGTGACGCATGGAGAAACAGCATTGATTGGGGATTTGTTTTGCAATGAGAGTCTTTGATATAAGAGAGCAACTTGGTTTGGGAGAAGGAAGGATGACCGATGCTTTACGGACTTGTTATCTACCTCCAGATAAGAGAAGCTTGTCTTGCTTTTGGGTTGCAGGAGATTGCTTTGTGAGCTTTTCCACTTGAAGTACAGTGTTTGGGGAGCATAAGAGTACTAGGAGGGGTGCTGTCTGCTGGTCCTTTTTTCATCGTCATTGTTGTTCTGAAAAGAACCATCAGGCTTGTCAAAACTAATTAAGGAAACAAGTAGATAGCACTGGGGAGGAACTTCAAGCTAGAATGACATGTTTCAGGAGACTCCTGGCATCCCCTGGTGTTCGCTTAATAGGCATTATGAGTAGATCCACAGAGCTTGTGTATGCAAATGCACAATGGTAATGAGTATTTTGAATTTTGTTTGGAAATACTTAGGTTCTTCTAATTACAGTCACTTTCAAATAGTACATTCTTGTGGCAGACTGACATTTCTTATTACCTGGGCCAGGAGTTGGCTTGTCCCATTGCTGTGGGGGATGGCAAAGTGCCCCTTCCTCTGGACCCAGGAGGTGTCTAGGGGAGCAGGTGAGGCAGCCTGGCATCGTGCTGTCAGGGCACAACAAATGGCCCTGGATAAAAGGCTGGTGTTTGGCTTCCAGCAAGAAGCCGAGAGAGCACAGGCTCCAGGGTGAAGGCTGGATTTAAGTAGGAAGCCCATTGGGAAGGTTGTAGGGCAGGTCCCTAATGTGTTCTCAACCTATACCTAAAAGTGCTGAAAATACTGCTCCCTCTGATGTAGTTGTGATAGATGGCTATGTTGGTAAGTGCACACCACGTCAAAGGTGAGGGTCATGATTGCTGGACAACTGAAATTGCAGCATTTAGGGCTACTTATGGGGAAAAAGGCAGAAAACTCCTATGGGCTTGAAAGATGTGTTCCCTTTCTACATATATTGGGAAATCATGTTGCTGCACACCGTAATGTTTTTCACTGACATTTTAAGAATTCTTTTATTTGTCCTAGTCACTTTTCACTGTGTCCAGATATTCAGAAGATTTGACCCTGATAATTACATAGTCACCGGGAGTCAGGCCCGTTCTGGTGTCCTTACTGATAACAAACAGCACTTTCTTCCTTGTGGGATCACCCTGAAACTGATGGTAGCGATTAAGGAGCAGCCTATTTCTCACTGGGAGTAGAATGATGAAAGCTCTGCCTGCGCAGCTTTGTTTTGTTGTGTTGGGTTTTTTTGGCCACAATTCACAGTGTGTTGTGAACGGGCTCGCTATTGATGTGGTGCTCTAGTTAACAAGCAGTGCCAGCTTCAGTTACCTACACAGTGGGTCATAATGTAGTTGTTTTGGCATTCGCAGCACTGGCTGATCTTAGCTGACCTCTGGCACATATGTGTGTTTGTCATTGCCTCAGTCGCTGTGGTTTTTGTGAGATCCACAAAAATATATCACAGCATCTGTATTTTGGTGTTTTTTTCTTTTTTTTAAATGCTTTAGCTGTTGGTGCTCCAAGAATGAAAGCAGCAAAAGATTGTAATAAAAGTGTTTCAGAACATTAGGGAATTGTGAACATTGGCTGGCTTGGAGGGAATCTATTATTTACAATCTACTGTATCAAATTCAGCTTCCACCAAATTAGAAACTGATTTTTGTCGTTGTCCCTTTTTAATCTCACCCCTTGGTTAACTTGGGAGAAGCAGCTTCATAAATCACGTGGACATCTATGGATTTTTTTTTCCCCTGCCAGACATTGCTAGGACTAAATGTTCATCTCCCAGTGATTCTTATCAGCCAGGACACTAATAATAACATTTCTGTTCTGGGCTTGACTTTCTTTATGCCAGGAGGAAAACCATCTTTGTAATGTGCCTTGCAAAACAATTTTAGGGAGTAAAATGATAATGCTCAGTAAGATTTGACTTGAGGTTCTTGGGTTCCAACCAGTGAGGTTAAAGAAATTAATCGTGCCTTGTTTCATGATTATCAAGGACTATGGTATGGGATCCTGGGGTGAATAATGAATACTTGCTCTACTTTTTTGTTTTTAATCAGAACTTCAGCATGCATATCTCTGTCTTTTTTTTTTTGTTTGTTTTGAAGATGGGAAAAGTGACATAAACAATAGCAAGATTGCCCAGCAAACCAGGAAACTCAGTCTCTCATGTCACTATTCAGCCAAATAACCCCCCTTTTTAATTTGCTGTCTGTAAGCATGAGGCTGCTGTGCCCTCATCTTTCCTTCAGCATTAAAACAGAGCTCTAGTTTTACTGGATTTTGGAGCCAACTTGCTGTGGCACCACGGGACTTATTATTGTAGTCTTGGTCTTGTAGGCAAGGGATAGGCAGATTCACTCACCAGAAACTGGGACGGTGTCTGATTTAAAGGTTTGTATATGGCCCCTGGGAGTAGGCTTTGTCAGAACACAAAGGAGACAAGTTGGTAAGAGGGACCTACGTGCCAGGTATTGAAAGGCAGACTTGAACGGGTTTTGCTTTCCCTCTGTCTGATTGCAGCCTTTTATCTAACCAGCTGCTGTCTTTCTCTCTCTCCCCCCCCCAGGTCGGTGACTGGTTTGGATAAAGAACCGGACCTTGTGCACATGGAAGCCCGGACGGCTGATGGACGTGAGTGTCTGCAGCCAACGCTGAAAAGAAGTGGGCTTTGAGTCAGAAGTGGAGTGGGAATGGAAATTTACTTAACTCATTTTGTCTCCCTGTTTACATTTTAATTGATGGGAAAGATGTGGGTTATGGGGTGTGATGTGAGGCATACTCTTTTCCTTAGCCCCTGGGGGGAAATTCAGAGGCTTGCAGGACTTGTGTTGGTGGAGAGGCTGGGCAGGAGCACAATCTGCTGGGCTAAGGAACCATCTATTCTGTTCCCTATTTAGCTGTTTCAGTGTCGTGGGTTTTATATGAATCATAAAGAGCTGGGCTACCAGCCCTGTGCATTACCAGAGGTGTTCAGAACAGCTAGGTTGTACCTGGGAATTTGAGAAATTGCCTACGGTCAGGCTTCTCTGGCCAGATTGTCCTTATGCCCCAGGTACCCTTTCTCTCATATTGAAAGGATTTTTCAGTTTTGCTTATGAGTAGGTGTTCCACACCAAAACGTTGCAGGCTTTGAAAAAGTGCTGGGATCTGAAGTAAGAAAAAAAATCTAAAAAATTCTTAATGCCTCACTGAAATGAATCTAGCTACATTTGCAGTAGAATGGATTCCTGTGTAATTAACCTCCAGCAAAGACGACAGTAAGCGTTAGAATAGAATAGAATAGAATAGAATCATTAAGGTTGGAAGTGACCTCAAGGATCATCTAGTCCAACCATCCCCCCACCACCTATTACCCACTAAACCACGTCCCTAAGTACCATATCTAAGAAATAAGTTAGAAATAAGTTGACTTTTTCCACTGCTCTCTCTAAAGTGTTTTAGGTATTTCTCACAGGAACTACAGCACAGTCATGCGTCTGCTCCTGGGGTGAAGCCAGCTGTACTCCAGCTCGATGCTACGCGGCAATGGGACATGTGTCCCTTTTACACTACGCGGACAGCGTAGAGAGCAGCACAGGACTGAAGTTGTAGAGAATTTCTGGGAGTAAGAGGCCTCAGTTTTCTTCGCTGCAAACTGTTCTCTGTTCTAGTCAAGCGCTGCGTAGGCCAGATGCTGTGTGAACAAGCTCCTGTCTATCAGGGTGGCTTCTCCGAGGCTGTGGATCTTCTAAAATCACTCATTGGCCTCCCACTGCTATTTAGTGATGGCAGCTGAATAAATAACCAGGCAATAAAAGCTCGGGGGTGACAGCTGTTTGTTGAATATGTAGAAAAAGCAAAACAGGCCGGCAGGTGGGTGGGCAAGCTAGGGAGGCTTCTTCAGTGCCTTTGCTGCTGTGCGTGCTGTTGCAGGGATGCTGGGAGAAGTGGCCAAAAACAAGTTAAAAAAAAAAAAAAAAAAAA